>VUQS01032407.1:0-17671 GCA_015108495.1 Heterochromis multidens | reverse complement strand
TGTAGATATATGTATGTATTTCAATGTCCAGCGGTTTTCAGGACCTTTTCTCTTTTAAATTCTCTAAATTAGGCTTAAGACAGTTGAAGCCTTGCACTGACAAAAATGCCCCCTCTTCAAAGTTAGCTAACCAGACCATAATCATTGTATCTTTCTTCACTTTTTACTGATTTTTGTCATGCATGCCTTCATGTTGCTGAAGCCAGTGCTTCATTATGTTTTTATGGCCTATTCCGGTCAAACTTGCACTGTGGTCACACATTTCAAATTGTCTTCCTGACAGCTGTCTGTGCCTTTTATAATAGCTACTTGGAAAGGAGGAAGGTTTTTATTTTGCTTCTGAGCATTATTTTTACTGATTCATGTGTCTTTTTTATGATGTTATTTCAGCTCCAAGCTGGTTTAAAAATATCCCCACGTCCTGTTCCCAAGCATTTATGTACCTAACATATAAACATTTTTATTGCTCAATTGTAATTTTGTGGGCAGAAATAAGAAAGGAAGACAAAAAGACACACATTTTTTGATTTCCTTCCAATAAATGTTTGGAATTGTAATAACTTCTGGGACAGACAGCCTGTTGCTGTCTCATGTGGCTACAGGATCCGTGTTGCGCTCTCTCTCTCTCTCTCTGTGGTATGTGTGTCCAAGGGGCTTGTTACTCTTTGAGGTCTTCGTTTGTTTAATGAAGTGGTAATCTGTCTACACAGAGGTTCACCCTCAAATCTGAAGTTCACTGTGTCAAGTGGCTCTGTTTATAATCTTCTTTGTGTCTCTAATAAAAACGGCTTCTACTGCCCCCATGTTTAGGAATTGTGTGTCGAACATAATGATGTGTTTCAGCTGCATCGGCTGTTCTTTCTCCTCTGTGATGGTACCACCTCTGGGTTTGTGTGTATGTGTGTTTGACCTGTTACTGATATTGAACCCTATGCTTGTGGCTCTACTGTGCTGAGGGCCAAATGCAAATTGTATACTAGAGGGCAGCTGGCAGGGAAGCTCGGGTGTTTGCGCAGCCATTTTTCAAGGATGCTGAGGACTTTCCAGCTGTGGCACCGCAGTTTGCCCCAGGACCATCAGAAAAACAACATCAACATTCAAGTTACAGGGAGGGGGACTGAAAACATGATCCACTCCGCAGTGTGTTTGAAATGTTAACTAAAGAAAACAAGCAGGCTAATGGTTTTGTATTTATATATTTTCTTTGGAGGCTTTGAAGTCACGGCCCAAGTTGCATGTCAGCCCCGGGCAACTCGGAAAAGTAGCCTGTGCATGCATACAGAGACAACAAAAAATAGCTTGATTTCACTTCTGACTCTGAGGACGTAGAGATTTCACTAAAACACATTCCTATGTGTATGTATTTCTTTCTTCTGAGTAGCAAGCTCTACATCTTAAAATATTTGTTAATTTTGATCAAGATGTTGCTCTAAATTTCCCCTGTAGGTCAAATAAAAAGGTAAATTTTATAGAGAAACATCACTTACAAATTTTCCATATCATGAAAAAAGAGAATGTTCTTTCTAAAACCATCCAAGTGAAATCTTTATCTCTAGAGTGATTTACTCTTAAGTAGTGAAAAAAAAAAGGCCTGACTTTATTTTACAGCCCACATATCTGGCTTTTATAATGGGTACATGTGTGTTTAATCCAAAGAAAATAAGGTAGCAGACCAGTAAATCTATAAATTAGTCAATCTCATGAGCAAATCACTAAAGTTTTTTCTGTATTATATGTAGCTCAGTTATAATAATTTCATAATTAATTCACAAGTTTATCACATTGTTGTTTTTAAGTATATAAAAATAGCAAAAATGGTTGATTTAAGTGCAACAGATGTCTTTAAATTTTGCTTGGAAAATGGGGAAAAAGGTGCAGCAATTTATTGAATCACATACAAACATAAATAGGAATACAGTATACAAGGCAAAAACTGAGTTTGAACAAGGTTGAAAGTCAGTATTTGGGATGTTCACCTTTATTTTTCAACACATCCTGAACTCTCTTAGGCAGCTTTCTTGTAATTTCTTTAAGTAGTCTTCAGGAATAGTTCTCCAGGCTTCTTGAAGGATGGATGTTGGCTTCCTGTTGTTCTGTTCTCTGTCAAGATGATCCCACACTGCTTCAGTAATGTTGAGAGCTGGGCTCTGGGGAGGCCAATCCATGACTGATAGTGTTCCAGTGTATTTTTGTTTTTTATCCAGGCATTCTTTTACTGCATTGGCAGTGTGTGTGGGATCGTTGAAAAATGAAGTTGCTGCCAATCAGATGCATTCCAGATGGTATTGCATGGTGGAGCAAAGCCTGACGGTACTTTTTTGTGTTCATAATCCATCAATTTTGTCAAGATCCCCAACACCACTGATTGAAATGGAGCTCTAAACCATGGCAGAGCCTCCACCGTGTTTTACAGATGGCAAACACTCACTGTTGTACGTCTGTCCTGATCTGAATGATTTATAGGTCACTGTTAAGTAGGTTGACAATAAAAAAATAAATGAAAGCATTCCTGTGAAAATGGTCAGGTACAAAGATTGGACTGGGAATGAGGGGAAAAGCAGCCAACTTTGAAACTTTGATAGATCTTCAGGGCTGGAGAACTATTGGTCAAGACCACTTTAAAAAAAAGTTACAAGAACGTCTGCGTCCTTTGAAGCAAACTTCTTCCAATATTTGTTTCCAGGCATGATAAAGAAATTAGGGGTTGGCTCAAGACTTTTGCACAGTACTCTAAGTTTTTAGCTTAACTTTGAGACTTTCTCCTTTATTCCAAATTACCATATCACTGTATAATGGTCATTTCAACAACTTTTTTACATTTATTATTAAATAAATAAATCATTCTATTTCCTTTTCCCCATTTCTATTAATATTCATGACTTTGTTGTTTAACTGTGAGTTTGAATGGCTTTCTGCAGACGAGACAGTCCCTATGAAAACTTGTCCTGTGGATTACATGATGTAATGGGGGTGCATTATCTGTTGTTTAAGTTTCAGTCACCTTTATTGTATTAAAGTGGGGGGAAAACTGTCATCATGGACACCTGAAAACAAAAACACCAAACTATCCTTACAGATAAATACAGTTTTATAAAGAAACACATTTTTATTTATTTGTTTTTGTTTTACCTAATTTAAAGCTGCATTTCATTTTGAAGATTGAATGCAGCCCAGTAGACCCCCGTGTTTCAGTGTATGTGTTTGTTTTGTTTGCGTGTGTGTGTGTGTGTGTGTGTGTGTGTATGTGTGTGTGTGTGTGTGTATGTATGCATGCACGCACGCGCATGCTCGGGGTGGGGGGGGGTGTTATTACTGCTTCTTGTTGGTTGCGGCATAGTCCTGTCTGTTCTGTGGGACATCTGTGGGTTGCGTGATGGGCTTTGTGGAATGGTGCTCTGTTAGTGGAGTTAAACAGGCACAGTCACGAGCTCTACCACACGCCATGGGCACAAGTGGCCTTGTTTCTTTGAGGCTTCGTATACACGCACATTTGACAAGAACCTACAGTGTAAAAACACACAATGGCACAGATAAACAAACACGAACCTGGTTTAGCCATAAACTCAGGCAGATATCCTGATGAAATTTCAGTAATACTTAATGCAGGGAAAATGTTTCACTAGAGGAAGCCAAGCTGGCCAAATCTCAGAAAGCTATGATTGAGTTGTCTTGCAGCTGCCAGTACTGTATATTTAGTTTTTATTGGCCAACCAGCACTTTTGATACATTCTGACCACAATAGCACCCAACATTAATTTATTCGTGATGTGTGCGGCCCGCACTATTTCTGACTTTACACAGCAGCCAACATCTTAGTTTTATTCCCAATGTGTTGCTGTCCAACACTTTAATAGCTGCCTTTTTATGGTTATTGATTTATTTTATTTGAGGATGGAGTCTGTGTGTAAGCGTTTTATCTCCCTCCTGACCATTTGTCAAAAAGCAAGCCATAAACGTCCCTGGAGGCTGAGAACAGAACATCCATTGAAGCTACCTAACTGCTCTATTAAAAGCAAAATTGTACCTCACATAAGATGTGCAATTTGGTGGGAGATGGCTGCTAAGTGCTTTCTACTCTGTACGGTTCTCTCTTATTCTATATCTGAAAAGCTGTGTTTACCCTTAATACCATATGTCAGACCCAGATAGATTTTAAATGATTTTTAAGGCCAAATGAGGATAATGAAGACCAGAGTGTAAACAGGCCAGAGTGATGTTAAAAAGGGAGATCAAACAGCCAGTCTTTTGACTTTGATGTTCGTCTCTTTCGTTTTGAGTTGCAGTAGTTTCAGACTTTTTATTAGTCTTTCATAAAGATGCTGCATGTCTTCTTTCTGCCACCTATTTTTCAGGCGTACATTTCATGTTTTACTGGCACAAATGTTCAGTGTCTTCCCTAACTTCTACCTGTAGATTGCTTGGATGTATCCACCATGACATCACCCATTGGTTTCTGGACTCCACATTTTGAAGCTTCTGTGTTAGCGTTTTGGCCACTGCCATGGTTTTTGGAGCCATAAGTTATGGGGAAATGATGGTTAAATGGTAGTAGTGTGTTGGCAGTTGTTGCTGGTCCATCAGTCTAGAATTGCACTTAACTGAACATGAGCACAAACTTTGTGGATGGACTGTACCACATGGAAGGCCATATTATTTGTCAGTTAATACCAATTAAAAATGGTCCTGACGTTCAGTGACTTGAATTAGTGGAGGTAAAGCCTAGCAGTAAAGCCACAGCTATCCCTGTCACCCGCATCCAACTAACTTGTATGTTTCATCGCCGAGCTTCGGCATTGTAACATGAGGGGCTAAGGGGACTGAGGCAGCCAGCATCAAGTGGCCAGTAAAGGCACTGCAGTTTTTGGCACTTCTGCATTAGGTTCATTTTTCACCCTGGACGCTGCTGCTTGGTATTTGGTCATAAAAATAATTTGAATTTGACAGCACCTCCTCTTTTTTTTTTGTCTTTTTCTCAGAGGTCTAATATGAGTACCAAACCAGCTGAACTATACCCGCTTTGGTGCTGAGCATGGGAGGCCCAGCTGGCTTGGCAGGCAGGTTGTGTCCATCAGAGTTCTTGGCTTTTTATGAGATTACATGAAAGTGTGGGAAATACAACAAGCTTTTGATCACCGGAGACCATGCTGATTTACTGGTGAACCCAACACCTCAGCTTATACCTGGCAGAGCATCACCTACAGCTGCCTGAGAGAAAGATGAGAGTGAAACACACACCGCCCCCGACATGCCTCTTTCACTTTCTGGCAATTTACTACAATGGCTTTAGGTAGAGGTTTAAAGCCAGACCTTCTGATCCTGTCCAACCACAGAGCTTGTGCTTTACCTTTAATGCTAGAAACTAATGAGCTAATGAAGAGGAAATCTTTAACTTGTATGAGACATTCACATACAACAGAAAGGAATTAACAGCTTTCTTGTCAAACAAAATGGAAAAGTCTGTTTTTCATTTTTGGATATTACATCATGGGATTACACTTCACCTTTGAAGTTGTTTTACTTAAGTGTGGTTTTATGACTTCCCACATGTTTGTGCAGAGTAAATAGTTGATGGATGATTGTGATACTTGTGTTGGCAGTTGGCAAGTTAGAGCAGTTTGTAAAGAAGCACCTGGCCAATTCTTGACAACGCCATAACTTTGTAAGTGAGTCAGCAAAAAGTTAAAGGGGATCCGTCATTCTTTTGGGTATGTTCAGTCACATACTGTCATGGTAAAACGAAAGCACACCCTATTTCAATTCTAACGTTTTACATATGAGGACACAGTAAAAAATCATCTGATTCTTACTAGGTCCTAAAATTATTTTAATACAACAACGCATGTCAATATTTATTGTGTCAATATTTATTTAACAAAATATTGTGTGAAAAACGAAGCTATTTAGTAGGTTGTAGAAACACTTTTAGCAGTAATATCTTGAAGTAATCATTAACATGGTAACTGAGCCCTGTAGAGTCTGAGATGTAGCTCTTGCAGCTCTGACCTTGGGGTGAATTTGCTGGGACGTTCACTTCTGGGAAGATAGGCAGCTGTCTTGAATGTTTGCCACTTGTGAATGTTTCTCACTGTAGAACTTCAAATTGTTTGGAAATGGCCTTATATCCCATCCCAAACTGATTTGTAGCAACAGTTGCCACTTTAAGATCATTGCTGAGATCCTTCCTTCTTGGCATTGTGTTAACCCACACCTGAATGCTCCAGATCAGCAAACTGCCAAAACATCTGCTTTTATAGAGGTGCTCACACTTGCATCAATTAATCAAGTGCATTTGATTATCAGCACCTGGCTTAATTCCTATAGAAGCAGTAAGGGTCTACTTAGGTATTCACATAATGCTTCTAAATTTTAGTTTAATCTTTGTTAAATAAATAATGACACAGTGTAATATGTCATGTGCTGTTTTTCTTCTGAGTTGAATTTAAATAATTTTAAGACCTTCTAAGGACCAGATGAGTTTTATTATGTTCTCATACATAAAACCTTAGAATTGAAAGTGAGTATGCTTTCTTATTACTATAACACTATACAGTTAAAAATGTTCATATTAAACATGGCCAAAGTCTCAGATAATGAGGTAAGTATATGTTGGTCTTGAATGTATGCTCTTGGTTTTCATCTCAGGCACACACACTTTTGTCTGTGATCAAAGCAGCCCCACTCATTGGCTGCTTAAACCTTGTTTGTGATGGGCCTGCCAATCAAAAGCTAGCTTAAAGAGAGAAGAGCTAAAATGGCTTGTTGCAGACACAGGATAAACTGAAAGGCTGCACTAAGGCCAACTGTAAGATAAAGATTATTTATCTACTATAGTCACTGAGTCAATACCAAAGCTACTAAGAAAAAAAAAACTGTGTTGTTATTCTGGTGACTCAAGTGTACCCCAACAGATTCATGCAATTGTTTGCCACAAAAGCACCAGTTCTGAGGTTTTTTTGTTTTTGTTTGTTTGTTTGTTTTTTCATTGATTTGTGTATTTTTCAAGTCTGGCATTAATAATTGATTAAATAAAAATATGCCCAAAAGCCACACAGTAATTTGTTATATTTTTTTCCCTCTGCTGTGTGTCCGAAAGATGTGCCTTTGATGAGTGAATGCCTGACAAAGATGGAGACAGACGAGAAAAGACAGAGACCCACTAGAAACCACAGTAGTCAATGGTATGCTTTACAAGAGACAAAACATCGAACAAAAGGAAAATAGGATAAAGGATGTAGTTTCTTCAAAGGTCTTACTGTAAGTGTAATTTTCAAAAGGGCTGGGTTGCCCCCGTTCTGTAATTAAGTTCTACACATTGGGTTTGTCTGGAATTAAAAGGACTATTGCCACTTTTCAACATGGATGTTTTTATGTGTCTATGTTTGTCTGTGGTGAAGGATGAAAGGGAGATGCCTTTCCCTGTCTCCTGAAAAGTCTTTACACCAGTGGAAAGTAGACGAGGAAGAGACTGTGGTGTTTGAACTTGTGTCTCGTGCCTTCCTAGTCTTCAACAAGTCAACAGAGGTGGTTTCATTTTTATTGTGTACTTGACACTATGATGCTTTTGTTTTCTGTCCATAATACTAGCCAGATCACCCTAGATGATCCCAACATTGTCAGAGGTTTTTGTCTGTCGAGAGGTCTTAATAACTTCTCTTCACTTTTGTGTCCAGATAGTTTGATCATATCAGGGAGGGGTGGACCTTCTTGTGGCAAGTTAAATTAAGTGTCTTATGTGTTCTTATATTGCCCTACTTTCAAGATTTCATACATTTTATTCATTGTCTTTGACTTTTTTGCATAAATCTCATACTCCAGGATGCATGTCCTCACTCTGACAGCAGTGCAATGCCCTTTGCTCTGGAGGAACCCAGAATGACAATCTTTTTCAAGTGTCTTACAAAGTGAAAATCTGATGACAGTAGTTGAGACTAGTGGACTGTAAAGCATTATCTGTGGTTCCGTGGTTTCTTCCTCAAAGTACAGCTCCGGGGCAGATCTCAGAGTTCAATCACAACCCCTGCTCTGCTTCCAGACTACTCTTGAAATGACAATGATACACTGACGTCAGATGCGGATGTTTTGTTAGAAAAACCAAGGCAGAAAAATAATAATGATACAATAAGACGGGGCCTGCTGATTTTCCTGGAAGCCGTGATTTACTGGAGCCGATGAAGTAAAGCTTCTTTGCTTTTCTAAGTCTTTTATACATGCACCAGACATTATGTCTTCCTCATGAAGGATAGTCTGCAGCATTCTTCAAAGGCACTTAAGATGTATAATTAATAACAGAAATCAGTAATTTGAAATTACAGAAGAGGACACTCAGGTCTCTTTGAACCCATCAAAAATTGGATGAGTTCTGGTCCTTTAATTAGTCAGGACTAAAGAAACTGGGTTGGGTCTGTCTACTCTGTACGCAGCACCTACCGCAAGCACCTCCACCCAACACCCCAGACTTAGAGAAAAATGAGAGTTACTCTTAATACGCAATCATTTTCCTATTATTTAACCCCATAAAATGCAAGCTGAAATCATCACTTGACACATTGATCCTTAAAAAGATCTCCTCAATCAGAGTTGGCCTGTAATGAAAATAACATCACCAACAATCCTCAACTGCAAAGGCTGCTTGTCTGTCATGGGGTTTTTCTGCCCGTCAGAGCTCTGAGATGAACCACAAACCTCAACCAGCAGTTCACGTATCCCACCCCCCCCACCCTTCTCTGATTCCAGCCTCCATGGTTTGTATCTCAGGCAGCACAGTTCAGCCATCACATGCTTGTCTGAGTTCTGCCAGCTTTGTTTACATCTCTCCCTTCCAGCTACAACAGTCAGAGGTCTTTCAGAGAGACAAGAGCTAAATATAGACCAGACCTATCATTATCAGGATCATTTGAAAAGCTGCTGTTTTGCTTGAAGCTACTTTTTCCAATTATGTGATAAGCCAGAAACACAAACAATGGCATGGAGTAGATTATGGTAGCGTGACCTAAGTATTATGTAGAGTGAATTATCTGTGATGTGGCAGTTAAATAATGAACTTTGAGCCATAAAAAGAATCCTGCACAAAGAACTGATACTTGTGCTGCAGATGCTTCCATCACTTAATGCCAAACAATGCAAGACAATGTCAGTCAAGAAAGGGACACATTTTAAAAGTGAGTGTCCTCCTCTCTTCCTGCATTGGTCTATTCAGTTCTTGGTGAAAAGCAGAACATGCACCAGAACGTGCGGCCAGTGTCACGTTCCTCTCTAGACTCTGTGGGTGGTCCTGTTGGGTGGGTAAGGGGGGCTGATTATTCTGGGTTAATCTTTCGATTACAATTCAGTATGGCCCTCTTGAGAGAGCTTGAATGAACTAATTACACGAGCAACGGCAGACATCTTCTCTGCACTTGCTTGGCACTGCTTTCACAACATCTGTGGAACCCCCATCTAAAAAAATAAAAATAAAATAAAACAGTTTTTGTATGTAACAATGCTTTTCAAATACTATGTAGATGGCAATGAATAACTCAAAAAAGTGTATCTGTACTTGGCAAGCCCAGTCAGCTGTTCATTTAGTTTGATGTGTGGATCTGGGAAGAGTCTGGAAAGGGTTGGGGTGATTTATAGCAGAAATGACATAAGGGCTTTGGAAAAAAAGTTAAAAAGATTAACAAAACGCCACCATATACGCAAATGTTTGGACTGTGTGACGCAATTATCTTTCAGGGAAATCCAAAAGAAAGTGGAGGGTTGCGTATGTATCATTTTTGCAGGAGTGTACAGCCAAGTTGTTGCTCCCACTACGAGCAGCCAAGATGATTTTTACAACTTGGAGCACGTCCCTTAGTATTACCTCCAAGACGTATCAGAGGGATTCACCGTCTGGTGCTATGTTGCTGTTGTTGATGTGTGGTGGTGAGCAGGTGCACATGTCCGTGCAAAGGGCAGGAATGTTGTTTTTCCTGTGAGGATAAGGGTACAATTCATGGGGGATATTAAGATGCATGCCCCCCCACCCGCTTCCAAACCATTTCCATTCTTTTCTCCACCCTCTTCACTGTCCCTTTTGTGCCCATTTCCATATGACCTCATCTGTGTTTGATTTTTGCCTACTTGAAATTGGCCATGGGGTTACCATTGAGTCTTTTGATCAGTCCTGCCAGGAATTAGACTTGTTTATCTTGTTTATCTGATGATGGCCCCTTAATAGGGGGGCATACATTTGGCATGGGCATGCCTTGATGTGGTCCTTGATAGCTGCAGGACACAGAGAGAAGAGAGGACCAGGACTCTGTAATGGTCGGAGGTGAATGAAAGACGATTACAGATGTGGCTCAAGGGCATCTGAACCTTGTCTCTCAAAGCTTCTTGCCTCCAAAACTTATCTGACCCCTTACAGATGGTCCCTCATCATCATCAAAAGGCACAGCTATGCAACGTGCTTTCTCTCCTCTTTTCAACCTAAAGAGTTCCTCTCTGTAGCTCTCAGAGATTGACAGTTATTAATCCACATGCTGATGGCATTTCTAGGCAATCTGTAAGTGCAGGAAATGACACATAAGCAATGGGCTTCTTAAATGAGATGTTTCCCTGTTCTTCTTTTCATTGACTTACTGATGGAGATGGTGTGGGTAGACGATCAGGCCCCATCCTATCACTTGCCTGGCTCAACCTCAGCCCCTTGAAATGAAAGCTTTCCTCTCCTGCGCCACAGCTGGGCTCCAGGGAGCCTGCAGAGGGCCTGTTTATTTGTGCAACAATGTAATCAAGGGGTCTGTCGTTACAAGACCTAGCCTTTGCACCTTTCCTCTCTCCACCAGCTCCATTCTTCCTTTGGTTCCCATCACCTCCCCTCCCCTTCTTTTACCATCTCTCTTTCACCACCCTCAGTCTTTTTCTCTGAGCCTCATCATTATCCAAATCCTTTTGCTGACCCTTGTTGACCTTAGGATTTGTTTGATGTGGTCCTGGCTAGGAGAGAGATGAAGTAGTTGGAAGTTCATTGTTTAAAGGGGAGATTTCCATGATTACGGTTTATAAAATAAACATATCTTTACTTAAGAGGCTGTTGAATTTTGTGTGTTTCTGTGTGTGTGAGACAGGAGACATCATGCGTACGTGCATCTTCCTGTAGTAATCTACCTGATCTGGGCCGACATATACACACTTTCTCCTGTTCCAATCAAACATAAAAAAAGCCTCACATGCCGATAACTTTTCACGCTGCTGTTTAAATCATGAGATTCCTGCAGTTAAAAGGCAAGCATAAGTAAACAAGATCACACATGTGGCCACAACATTGCTGTTCTTCTGTCCAGTGAAGTTCTCTCTGTGGGAAAAGGGGGTGTTATCCATCCTTTTCATTTAGCGTTTCTCACGGATGTATGAGAGAACCCACGAGGGCATTGAGGTTCTGTCCAAATATATAGAAATATTAAGCCAAACAAAAGACTTCTGTCTCCCATTATGCAAAACAATGTATGTGAAGCCATTTTTTTAACAGTATCAACATTTTTAAACAAAATGCAGCAGCGCTTGATGACAGGCAAAAGGTTAAGCTGTTTTTTTTGTTTTGTTTTTTTTTAATGATATTGATATTTTGGGCATTTGATAGAAAGTTCACAAGTTATGGCATGTTAGTTGTAAAATCTGAAGTATCTGAATTAATGCTTTAATTTCATGTATGTTTACATCTTTCAATTTCACTTTACTGAAAGCCTGTAGCTCATCATGCTCTCTCATTGAGAACAAATTCCTAGTGCTTTGCAAACCTAGGATGCCTCTTATTTCCCTGTTTGTCTCAAAAGACAGACAGGCGGGTTAGTTTTGGGCTGGGCTGCCTTCTGAACAGCATCTCCAGTCTGCGCTGCTCTGCACTGAAGAAGCAACTTGTTTTTCAACTGGTGGTTTTCTTAAGCCACAATGTTTGATGTGGGCTTCCCTTAATCACACAACATGCTCTCTAAACATGAACTACATTCATCTTTGCTCCACGACTTCTGGTTTCCCCCCAACACCACCACCACCCTCGCTCCCTCCCCTGGTTTGCCGCTGCTTTTGTTGAGTTATTGTGCAACAGGGTAGTGAGACAAGAAGAAGACAGTGTCCTTGATCTCGATGAAGTGATTTTGATCCAGCCAATCCAGCAATTAGGCTACTGAGGGAAGAGTGAACCTCTAATCCTTGATGGGACACATGTTCTTTGTAGTCCTAATGTCTCCCCGTCCTACTATGTCCTCATCCCTATCTGATGGGACGCAGAGTAAGTATTAAACCAATGCCTCAGATTGAAGCCTACCATTAAGATGGAGATGTTGTGCTCTTTGAGGCTAAGGACTTTTAATTATAAGCTGCGGGCCCGATGTAGTTGTGTTTCCTCCATCTTGCTGAATAGAGGGTTTGCTCAGCGCTGACTGAAGACCCAGTGCCAAGCTCTGGAGTCAGTGTGTCACTGGCAGGCACTTTGTGGGTACGAGACAAGGCATGCTGCCACGCCGAGCGAGGCTCTACAGGGCTCCCATATGGGGGCAGAGATGAAAGGCTTTTATCTCCCCTTACCCCTCCCACTGTCCCCTTTCCCTTGGAGCTCTGACTGGCAGGGAAGTAGGTGGAGAATAGAACTAGAATAACCAGACAGGTTGTTAACATATCAACCCTTGATGAAGCTTCAAGGGCATCCCATGAGATCAAAGCAAAGCATTCAGTCCAAAAGCATGACATTGTCTTGCACAACAATCCAACTATCCTCCAATTCAGTTGTCACTGAATGAGGAAGTGGTCACGAACGGCAATGGAGGCCCTTTCTCTGTCCCCTAATGGGCTTTGATGATCCAACACAAAGAAAGTGTCATTAAGGTCTTATGCAAAGTCTAATGTCTTTTTTCATTTGTTTATTGTTGTCATCAAACTGAGAATGACCCAACCCACACCTTTGTGTATTCAGTTAATGATGACGAATATCCGACAGCTTTTTCTTTCTTTCTTTCTTTCTTTCTTTCTTTCTTTTTCCTCCTGTATGTTTAGTAGCTCTTTTTTTGCTTCCCTTTCCGGGGTGCTGAATATCTCCATTCCCTCAGGGATTTCTTTAGTTTTTAGTTTAGTTTTGTTTTTCAGTCACCCAGCAGCTCTTTGATGTTGTTGCCTGGGTGCTGCTTGACAAAAGAGCCTCCATCAGCTGGACTTAAGGATGGGGAGGTGGGGGTTAAAAGAGGGGATTGGTGAATAAAGAATCAAAGTAACTGGAATGGGGTCTGAAGGCGGAGGACTCCATGTGAAACTGTGAACCATGTAGCCCTCTTAAATTTGGGCCCAGAGATCACAGTTGTTATTGCTTTTTCTTTCTTTCTTTCTTTTTTTTGGCTGTGTTCTCTTTTGTGTATCATTTCAGTGTCTCCATAAGTATGTTTGTGCCTGCGCTTGGCGCTGTATGTTCTCATTCTTTAATTCTACCAATGGGACAAAATGGGCCATATTTTACTCTTTGCAATCAGGTGATGTGCACGACCACCAGCTGCTGTTGGACCTCATAAAAGTTTCTTCTCTCCATGTGCTGATCATCTTAATGCCTGTCACTCTCTGTCCACCTATCCACGCACAGCAAGGGCTACTGATGCCACTGCGGCTGCTGACACCCCGACAATGGCGGGGGGGGGCACAGTCTGTGCTCCCTCAGCCCATCAAATCCCCACAGGACCACTCTGGTCCACTGGATGCGAATTCAGGCAGCAGCCTTTGGTGGTGCCGACACAGTAGACCTCATTCACCAAAGGCCTCATTAAACCTGACAACATCCCCGCAGACTGGGTTTTATTGTTCAGCCAGCTTAATGCTAAATGGCAATTAAAGGCATCACCAAGGTGCAGGTATTAATGCCTTTGAGGAGCACACAATCTTTGCGAGATAAAAATGACAGCTCAACAATAATCAAATGTTTTCTTTTACCACTGCAACAAAGATTCATAAGTAAGATATTGACCCTGTGTTATCATTATTCAGAATTTACAGCTTGGTACAAAAAACTGTTTTGGTCTCTATGGAAAATTTCCCTCTTCGTGACAACTGTACAGTACAGGGATGATTTCTTTTTCTATATAACTCATCCATTTGGATTTTGTTTAGGCTTAAAATTAGGGGCATGGCTGCTTCAGTTGACAGGTGTGCCATTAACTATCTGCTAGGCCTCACCTCCACTAATACACGTCACGTAACTGGACCTCTCAACTGTGTTTGTGCTGCTTGTGTCTTTTTGCAGCATTTTTAATGGAATTGTCTGCCAAATAATGTGGCTTGCTGTGCTCGTACAGCCAAAGAGTTTCTTGTCTGTCTCTGTTTTGCTGGGTGAAATTCTAGTAGTTTATCTGTCTCTTCCTTAGCACTAATTTGCAGCTCTCTGTGTCTGTGCATGGCAGCTTTGCAGTTAATGGATGAAGCTTCATAAACATTATGTTACATTGTCAGCACTAGCTGATAACATTCCTCCCTTTTACCTAAATGTGGCTACTTTTGGCTCCCACAAAAACAACATGGCCAAAATGTTAACACTGAGGCTTCAAAATGTAGAGTCCAGAAATGATATCTTTTATATCTTTTATATACAGTCTATGCATTCTTTAAAGGGAGTTTCTGCTTATTTCTAACTCTCTAACCTGCAGTTGCTTTGCAGATTTCCTTTGTGTCCTCTTTTTTGTTCTTTAAACTTGTTATTTGAAATTGATATCAGTAAAGCTGACTGGATATAAAATTTTTTGCTTCATTGTCACTGCTCGCACAGCTTTGTTTTTGGCTACAGCACCAATATGGCAAACAGACAAACACAATCAGTGATAGCTGGCGACCACTGCTGAGTAAATAACAGCTAAAGAGCCAGAATTTTCTGTCAGTAGTTAAGGCTAAGAACAGAGCTAAAACTCATTGATTGCTCCATACAGTCTTCATGTGGCCAGCAACACTTATTTGCAACTGCTGGATGTGTAATTAAGCCAACAAATTCATTACATGCCAATGTTGTGCTCACAGTTTGTTTGCTGCCCTCGAGTGGCAAAAAAAAATCAGCAGCTTCAAAAGTCTTGAGACTGTTAAGGGATGTTTTTAAGAGTCATTATATTGTTGATTGTGAATCTGTAAACACTGTAATAGAAAAATCAGATAGAACAAAGAGCATAACCTGCTGGACCTCAACATTTATGTCTTGGATATTTTCAGTGTGCAATGTGGAAAATGCAGGTAATGCGGTCAATCAGATCACGGCGGCTTTGTTTCCAGGTTGTTTTCTGCTATAATTACAGATCAAAGCATAATGTTCTGTGTCACTTGTTTAACTCACTCCACATATACAGTCATCAGAGTCTGTTTAGATCCCATGCCCGCGAGGCCGGCGAGGCCCACTCTTCTATGGATTACTTTTGAACATACATCTTCACTTTGTATTTATTTGCTTGCGTGCAGTCACGAAACAAGCAGAGGGTAAAGAGCATGGGCTCCACATGCTGGAGGGGCTCAGCTATGTAAACCACTAAACTTGGGTTGGCAAATAGCTACAACTGGGAATGGTCATAGCACAGATGAATGAGAAGCGTGTAAACAGTCTGTGAACCATCAATATGTACTTCAGCAAGGAGCAGGGATGCAACTGTAACATCTGTCCCAACAGTTCCACTGGAGAGTAATTAGGCCATATTTATTGGCAGCACAGGAAACAGACCCACAGCTTACCTTATTGCGGTCAGGTTTACAACAGCTGGTTTGAGAGGACAGTAAGAGATTTCAGAGGCCTGGCTGCATGTGCAGCACTCGGTAGATGTATCTATGAATCTCATCCAGCAGATTTTTATCATTGGTTTTTGATTCCGAGAAAGTGCTGCAATGTACAATTTCACTCACTCTCCCCAGACTTCAAACACACTGTGAAATAACAAAAGGAAGTCTGGCAATCAAACATGTCTATGTTTATATATCTCTATCATTACCACATTTTGAGGTTTTTCCATTTAAAAAATCATGTCTGTAGTCATATAAGATAGACTTAAGTAGTTTACTCAGCTGTGGATGAACAAGTTCTGCTTCCCTTCTCAGCATCAGAGATACAGTGGCTGTGGTTTTACATTGTTGCTAAGCATCTAACCTTCCTTTTCATATTGTGACAATATTTCTTCAGCTAAGAAAGATGAAGGAAGGAGATAGGGCTGCCGTCAGCAAATACAAGGTTTCATAACCTCAGAAGCACAGTGCATGACACCTCCAGTCCTGTGTTTTGACCAGCTGGGTCAGCAGCGCCGCACTGTAAGACTCCAATTTGTGTAAAAATCTTGACCCATGACCTCAGCGGAATGAAAATGTATGTCCTGTGAGGTCTACAAACCTTCTGATTGATGCTAAATTTGTGTTAATTTAGTTGTCACAAGAGTAGTTTAATGATCAAAAACTAATAGGAGCAGTTTTATCATTATTCACCATCATCATTCTTAAGGAAACAGTTTTGTACACTCTGCTTTGTTTTAATATTGAGTCATACAATTTAAACATTTTTTGAAGGACGATTAATACAAGTAAATTCTTTAATCAATTAATGTTCTCTCATTTAAACTGCAAAAATGCAAAACATTTATCCTCAATTACATATCACTGTGGTCATTATAATAAGAAATTGTTGGCTTTCTTGACACATTTGAACAGGCATTTCATTTGATTCTCTTGTGCTTGGATATAAAGAGGGTATACTTTTTAATCATTTATTCAATGCTTCTGGCATCAGAAGCTGGTGGTGGTAACTAAGTTTTGACTGTTATTCCATGCAAAATTCACTTTCTGTTCCATTTTGTTTTTTCTGCTTATACTCATCATCCTGTTCAAGTTCAGCTTTCAGACAGATCCCCTAATATTGTCTTAAAGCACTCTGTAAGATGTGTTAAATAATGACCGCATGATGCCCAGACCCTGAAGCCGCCAAACCATAACATTTATACCACCATGCTTCATAGTCACTATTTGATCTGTGCTGAACATGTCTTCTGTTAATGTGGTCAAACAACTCTGACCTGCAGAGTTCCTGCAGCAAAGGACTTTTTCCAGCCTGTGCGAGCGCTTTCTGTTTCTGCATCAGTTTCAAGAGTCACCTGCAGAGCCTGGCTTTACTGAAGTGGCCGGTGCTGGACAAATAAAACCTATGGCACTCGTCAATGATTTTAATTGCACTGATGTGACTTATTTAAAATAATTTAGGGATCTTGTTAAATCCATTCTTGGACTTGCTTAAGGCCTTAGAGAAGTCTTTGGCTGTTCCCCCTCCCCCCTTCCAAAAGAAAAACACACACACACACACACACACACACACACACACTTCAATAGAAAAGGCTTAAAAACAAAAAGTTTTAAATGCAGCATCCCTCCATATAGAACAGTGCCTTGCGAAAGTATTCATCCTCCTTGGCATTCAACAGGTTTTTTTGCCTCACAACCTGGAATCAACATGTTTCGCAGTGACATTTGATGTGATGGATCTGCACAAACTAGGCTACGTTGGTGAAGTAAAATGAGAAAAAAATATAGAAAAATTAATTTTTAATAAATTAAAATCTGAAGATTGGCATGTGCATAAGTATTCAGCCCCTTTGCCATGAAGCCCCTAAAAAGTCCTGGTGCAACCAATTTCTGTCAAAACACACATAAATAGTAAAATGAAGTCCAC
>VUQS01032404.1:8408-26157 GCA_015108495.1 Heterochromis multidens | reverse complement strand
AAGCATGTATAATGTAAACAGAATTGGTCCCAGCACAGAACCCTGTGGAACTCCATAATTAACCTTAGTGTGTGAAGAAGACTCCCCATTTACATGAACAAATTGGAGTCTATTAGATAGATATGATTCAAACCACTGCAGCACAGTACCTTTAATACCTGCTGCTTTAATCTCTGTAATAGAATACGATGATCAACAGTATCAAACGCTGCACTGAGGTCTAGTAGGACAAGCACAGAGATGAGTCCACTGTCAGAGGCCATAAGAAGATCATTTGTAACCTTCACTAATGCTGTTTCTGTACTGTGATGAGTTCTGAAACCTGACTGAAACTCTTCAAATAAACCACTCCTCTGCAGATGATCAGTTAAACAGTTGAACAGCTAATTAAAAATGACTCCAAGACTCCTCACAGTGTTACTGGAGGCCAAGGTAATGCCATCCAGAGTAAGTATCTGGTTAGACACCATGTCTCTAAGATTTTTAGGGCCGAGTACAATAACCTCAGTTTGATCTGAATTTAGAAGCAGGAAATTAGAGGTCATCCAGGTCTTTATGTCTTTAAGACATTCCTGCAGTTTAACTAATTGGTGTGTGTCATCTGGCTTCATGGATGGATAAACCCTGAAGATAACACTGTGATGTTGTCATCACCATGGAAGTGGTGTGATGGCCGCATACACAGTTACGCACAAACGTGAACACATAGGTAGCAAACATCCACTATTGTATAATCACACAGTAACTTTGCTCCCACTTTCCTTTGACGCTTCATTTTCAGTTCCCTCCTCCTTCCTCTCATTGCTCTCTCCTTCTCTCTCTCTCCTGCTATCTCCCCCACACCAGTAAACTCTCCTTTGTATGTAAACTGTTGCTGCAGCCCTGCAATCACAGTTCAAAGCAGCCGTTAACATGGCCGCTGCTGTGAACCTGAGCCAAACTGTAAACACAAGCAGGAACATTACAGCTGATTTTAAATGCAATAATTGAGATAAAAGTGGCTATTTATAATTAATTATCACAGACTTTTAGTCAACTTAGAGAGGTGAAGGTCAAACATCATAGACCTTATTCTTTGGGAGGTTAGCATGAGTCAGAGAAGTAGAAGAGCTTCGCATTTTTTCCTGAACAACCTTTTTAACCTACTCCTGCACACTGAGACATCAGGCATGCCTCTGTCACTTTCCACAGAAAAAACCTTGAGCAGAAAAGGATATTGCAAAAATACATTTGAGTTATGTATATACAGTGTCTGCTTGTTCTTAACATGATAACAAGTGAGATAAGAATGATGAAAAGATAATATATGTTTCTGTTTACCCTTGAAATTGATGTATGGTGGTAATTATTAAAGGGCATATTGTTAACTAATTTTGTACTTAACCCACTTTTATAACCTACACATCAATGGACTACACTGTCATTGTGCTGCAATTTAAAAAAAAAAATCACTTTTAAGTTCCAAAGCACTATATAAAGAAATTAGTAACTTATTGTTTTTTTAACAGCCTCTCTCATCTAAGACCAGTGTTTGAGTAAAGAAAGCAGCAGAAAAAGAAAAATGAGAAACAGAAGGAAAAGACAAATAAAAATACTGAAAAGGAGAGAGGAAAGAAAGAGAAGGTCAAACACGGAGTTTACAATCTCCACATCTTTGGCAAACTAATCGAATTTCTTGTTACCACAGGTGTGACTGTGGGTGGGTGGAGTGTTAATGTGATCCAGCAAAATATACTGCTCATCTGAGCGCGTGCACACACACACACACATACAGGCAGGGTCGTGGTGGATGTATAACTACAGCATGTGCTCACTTTTGGTTTGCATACACATTCAAAGTAAGTCAGCCACACCCACATACCACACACACACACTTTTACACTGCCTCCTCTTTGAGGTCAAGCCTCATTGCTTCTATCTACAAAAAAAGATTCTGCAAAGACAGACTTTGAAAAAAAAAATCATTTTCATGAATCTTTGCAAGATGTATCAATTTCAGTCTCTTTTCTAAACACTGCCCATTAGCATATCTACCTTCCCTCATCATCATCATTAAGAAATAGGAGTGTGCAAAAGTTTCTGGGGCTAAAAGTAATGTGATAATGCCATCAAAATGCACTCTCTGTCTGGGGTTGTTGTTATGCTGCATAATGAATTTGTGACTCATTAGATGCTCCCTGATAATATGGTAGGATGGATAAGACTCTAGTTCAACATTTGCACACCGCTGTATTTTTTTTAACTTCTGACTGCATCACATACAAATTTGCATCAAAATATTTGGTTAGAGGATGGAAAAATACTGCATATAGCACTGCTTATTACGCATGAACATTTACACAGATATTGAAACTATGTCACAAGGTAAAGTGAAAACTTGACAAAATGGGCAACTGGAATCAATATTCTGTCATAAATCAGTAGCATTATGGAAAAGTCACGCCACAAGTCAAACCAAAATATACAAATTCGGATTGACTGTAGAAAATTTATAAAAGATGCATTAAAACCTATTAGAAATATTTAGTTTTCTCAGAGCAGTTTTACAACTAAGGACAACCTCTACAATAGCTGCAACTGTAAACACACAGACAAGTGATTAATCTGACCACTCCTACTCTTGGCAGTGTGTTTCTGCCAGTAAATCTGGGCTCTGGTGGCAGTCTGCATTCCACAAACGCACACATACACCATGTACAAACTAACAAGGCCAAATTTAATGAATACAACTAAAACATTCAGATCCACGCATGCATACACCTGCAGAAAAATACACATTTGACCAAAGTATGCATCTGCCGGTACAAGCACAAGCACAAGCACAAGCACAAGCACACACCTGGGAAACTCGCAGTTAAGCTGCTGTTACACTGTGAAATTTTATGCTGGCAATTTTTATATCTGATGATCATGTTCATGTAAATTCAGCGTTTTACGAAACACTTCAAACACTTTATCACTTTACTGCATGGCAGATGGCAGTAATAGTTTATGTTTAGGTAAGTGCCTTGGATGATGTTATTAATGGCCACTCATGAATACTTACTGATGTTCTTCTCAAAAGTTATATTCAAATGAACTAATTACCTGATATTATAAACTGAGCCAACACAGTCTTCCCAGCATGCACACGGTGTCCTTTAGTGTTGATGCTCTAACACTCTGGCCACATATCGACCACTGAGAGACAATAACCATGTGGTTGGAAGGGTAGTGCTTGCTTAATTTTGAGGGTTAACAGCCAGGAGACCCCAGTTCATGTCCCATCGGCACCTTTGTGTTTTGAACTTTGTTCACTTCCACTCACTGGTTTGGTTTAGGCACTAAAAACTACTTGGTTAGGTTTAGGTAATAAAAACTATTTGGTTAAGTTTTCGTACTGAAATCAACTTGGTTTGGGCTGGGAAAAGCCTGTGGTTTGGGTAAATGTCTTCTCACAACAGTAACCTGCTCACTGACAAATGATAAGTTGAAAGTGATGGATCACTCTCACTTATGCTATAACTGTGTGCCTCACGGCACATATGGCAAAGGACATCTTGTGCATAAATGAGCAGGGACTTTGACAAAGGGGTTCACATTGACAACCCGGGGATGAGAAGATGCGGGAACATTGTCATGACTAGGGTTGGGTGGATCAATCCAAATATCGATAATATCAATACCAATGTAGGTAGTGGGATAGATACAAGATGTTTGGATCAATACTTTAGTTTCTCTCCTCTACGTTCAATGTGTTCCTCCAGAAAGTCTTTGTCTGTGCAAACACTGCTCCTCTCACATCTCCAGGCACACTTTGCTCCTCTTACTCTCCTGCTCTGCTGTGTTTTGTTGTTGTGCTGTCACATGGCTCAGCAGTGCTGAGCAGACACATGTAGGCTGCAGTGAGAGAGCATGACGGCAGAGAAAAAGAGGAGCATCTTGTGAAGATATGTCTGTAAATGAAAACACTGCAAACTGCAACATCTGTATGAAGGCTATTTAAGACTGTGGCAACACCACCAATTTATACGAAAACATGAAAAACCAGAAAAAACTAAGAAAAAGAGAACTTAAAGTGAAGAGAAACAAAGAGAAGAAGAGGAAAATCCCTTAGGCAGACCCAGACCCCCGGCACAGAGACAGAGGAAACAGGCAGTTCTTTCAGAGAGCCAAAGAGCAGGTAGCCATATAGTGGCGAAAGTAATGTTTCATTCATGACTCATATTGGATCTTCAGTATTAGTTAATGTTAAAGTCTTATTGGTCATCATAGTTGTTACTTTAGCTGACTGATTAACTATAGACTATATTCAGACATTTAAATAATATATTCAGCCCACTGAAACATGTAAAATTAATTATTTTACTGGAACTGAATAAATATACCTCAAAAATGATCTGTGAAAATATTTGAATATAACACCCCATTTGTATGAAGTCAAGTCAAGGCAATTTAATTTACATGCACATTTGAAACAACAGAAGCTGACCCAAAGTGTTTTGCAGGCAAACACATTTACATTCCAGGTTTCCAACAAACCAAGTTTCAAAACGTGAAAAACTGTGAAACGTGTATTTTGTTGTGTTAACAAATTAACAGTGGAAAGCAAAAATCACGGTCATTAAAATGACTTCAGATTCAGCATACCCATAAAGAATTCACCGCATAAATCATGACACAATGCTCTCCTCTACATAAGCTGCCTTTATAAGTCAAAAGTATCAGTATCAGTACTCGGTATCAACAATATTGGCCCTGTATTTACCTGGTATCAAATTTTGCAGTATTGGACACCACTAGTCATGACATCTGCATGAGGAGACAAAGCGCAACTGGCAAAATTCAGATCTCAGATAAGTACAGATAAATACAAGTTTGTGTGTGACAGTGTATTTATACTACAAGTGAGGATTTAGGTAAAAAATAACTGCAGCACGTATCCAGGGTGTGTAGGTTTTGTGTGTGTTGTGGCCAGTGTAGTCTAATTGTAGAGGGAAGTGTCTGGCAGTCTGCCTGTCCTCTTTGGGCCTGAGGATATTCATCATGATAAACCAGTGGTGCATCCTATCATTTCACAACACCTCACATACATTCAAACATACCAAAAAAAGCCATCAGGGAGGCTACAAAGACCTGCACAATACACTCACTATTCCTTAAATAAGTTTAACAAAAGATCACACACACAAGCTAAAAGCTGCGTGCTAGTGAGCTCATTGTTTGCACTGTTTGGCTAATTTATTTTAACCTTGACTAATCTAATCAAGGGAGGCACAAGCCTAAATACACACAGTCTCACGCAGAGTACTAAATTTATAGTTTGAGATAAGGTTGGGAGCTAAACAGGAAACAGGAAGTGTGTGGAGTTGTGGGAACAAACATAGACTGTCAACCCTACTTCGGCTGGCACACAGTGTGGCTGCCCACACACCGAAAATGACTCACTGGCAATTTGTTAATGTAGCAGAGCAAGGACTTGGACAGAGATATACTTTGGTTTTCAAATGAAGAGTGACGTTAATCTGTAATTTAACGTTAGCTTTAATTTTAGTCTCTTCACATACACACTATGTGCACTGTGTGGGGTATCTGAGCCCTTTTACTAAATAGTCCATCGCAGAGCTGGTTAGTGTGGCCAAAAGGATAACAATTAGATCCAGAATAACTTATCAATCCATCTCATTTATGGTGACAGCTGTGTGCCAAAATTAAAACTTCTTTTTACCGAACATACAGCAGAAAAACAAACCATCTATGCTCGCCATTGTCATCCTTGTCCAAAAGTGACATGACACCTCGTCGTGCACCTCTCGATTTTTGTAACCTGGCCCATGTGGCGTGGCCGGGTTGGAGGTACGAGTTTACAAGCAGGTGAAACCTTACCTCCATTTCAATGATATATCACTGCAGGAGCTCAGGAGGTGCCCAAATTACAGCGAGGAAGGTACTGCAACAGTTTAGAAAAGAGGAGACTTTCTTCTTCTTAGATTTTATATAGTCAGGGGTCAATACTTTTCTCTTTAATGCCAACATAGTATGATATTTACAGTCAGCAACAGCACACAGGCACTTTCAGTTTATTTTTCTTTTGTGGGCTAAACAATGATAAATAATAAAAATAGACACATTAGACAACTGTCATTTTTAAAGTGACAAACTGCTACATGTCTGGTTCCCATCATGGACTAATGACTGTAAAAGCTATTTGAATTGAGCATGGTGTATGGGGTATAGAACCAAAGCATTAGGGAACGGAGAAGAAAATAGGCAAACCAAGGTGAAACTGCTCAACACTTTGTCCTATGGTTCATCTCCCTGTTCACACAAATAAAAGTAGAAAGGCGTAGCACTCATTTTGATTTACTAGCGTTTGTGTTTACACTCAAGCCACAGCTCTTGAACTAGAACCTGCATAAAAGAGACTCCCACACCAAACACGTAGTTACACCAATCAATTTTGCCGGCTACCACGTCACACTTTATCAAGGACTTTTTCTTTATCCAGCTGACATCAACTCCTCCATCATGCACTGGGATAGTGGCAGCACCAGAAAAAAAAAATCACACACACGTTGACACAAATGACTATATAAGACCAAAAAAAGAACAAATGAGACCTAAGAATAAAGGAAGAGCTACCTCAATATAAAGACTACAGTAAAATCATTAATTTAATCATATCAAGGTAAGAAGGATGATTTCACCTGAAACTGCAGCTTATTCAGTTTAGGTGTCAGTTATTGTTGCTGTTTGTAGTTTAACTGACTTCAGACATTCAGAAATTCCTGATATTATGGACATGAAATATTTGCATGTTTAACAAGAGCTTCTTGAAGACTCCTGCAGGGATATTTTTACTGGTGGGAGGACAGAAAGAGGTGTTAAAGGCAGCGCTGACACAACAGATAACACAGTCTCACAACACACCTTATCACACACACTTCTCACCGTGTGTGTGTGTGTGTGTGTGTGTGTGTGTGTGTGTGTGTGTGTGTGGCTGAGTGAGTGAGTGTCAACAGCAGAAAAGCCTGTAGTCTTGTCTGCACGTGTGAGGAGATTCTGAGTTATGGCTGTTGTGAATGTGCGAGAGAATACTGCTGTCTTTGTGTGTGTGTGTGTGTGTATGTACAGAATAAGACTTATGGGGCATTTGAGTGAATGCTTGTCCTTGTGAGAACTCAAAGAAAACAAGCAGTGTCTGAACAGTGGTAAAAATGAAGTGTGTGTATGTGTGTGTGTGCTGTGAAGATGAATAAAGCTTGTGACACTTTGCAAATGCAAACAACTCTCTGTTTGTTCTCCCTCTATCAATTTAGCAGCCTGCCACCAGCTCAGAGTGTGCATGTCTATTTGTGTGAATGGGAGCAAACACAATGGGAATGAGCTTCTGTAATTATGCATTTGGGAGGTGAGAAAAGGTTATGTTCGCTGAGAGGTTTTGTACGTAATTATTTGCAATTTATATTACTAAAGGAGCGATAGCCAATTCAGCTCAATAACACCTTTACTGACGCCTGGCTTCGTCTTATTTGTCTTTATTTGTGTCTTATTCTAAGGAGATGTTTAAAAGTAAAAAAAAAAAAAAAAGGTGTTTTGATACTAGATGGGACATGGTTTGTTCCACACAGGAACATCACTGATGTTCACTAGATAAAGAGAAACATAATAAATAATTACCCATAAACTGTTTTATTTCTAATTCAGATTCTAATTAATTATAAAACTGTAGATGACAAGTCCATCCAATTCTGCACACAGTCTCTAATCCAGATACATAAAGTTTTAGAAGCTTGCCTGATGAATGTGTGTATGTGGTGCTGGTACAGAGTCAGGCATATATGTGCAGCTTTACTCATCAGTAACTCTCTGCCCTCCAATTAACAAAGACACACTGGGACTCTTTGTGTGATCACACTGACTGTAATTTATGTGTGTATGTTGGGGGCCTGGGAGGGTTAAATGCAGGTGCTTTATTTTCTCCTTTCTGAACACTCTTCAGCCTCCCTCTTAGCTCATCCAAAAGAAGAAGAAACTTTTCTTAAAAGAGAAACACTTTCTACCACTACAAGTCCAGCTGATATAATTCTGCTTATTCACGAATATCTGCTGACAGAAAGTCAGTAATTTTACTGTAATGTTAATCAGATCAGAAATTCCCTTAAAGGTTCCCTCTAGCATCTTGACTTCTGTTTTTCTTTCTGTAGGTTCCTGTTTTGTTTATCTTGTGCATTTGCATAAGGGCTGGCTAAACAATGCTAAATTGTTAAAAAAAAAAAAAAAAACGCCTTTGAGTGTGTTTTATGGGAAGGGAAATGTTTGCTCAAGAATATAAACAATTCATTCACACATCGATGCAAACATAACTTTGTGTAACTTTACCAGAAAACTCCAGATGACACCTTTAATCGTGACCCTTTAAAACAATATTTCTGCATCACAAAAGTAATATAAAAAGATTTCCTTCTTTATTTTACTTCCTCTTCTACATACCAGTACTACAGTTTTTTTGATGCGGTACTGTTTTAGAGTAATGTTGAAATGGTGTCATTGCACAGAGCTGCATTACTTCCAGGACTACAGGTTTGGAAATACGTCAGGAATCTGACTTCGTGGTCTTCTCTGATACCTGCATGTATTAAACACGCATCACGGGAAGGATGAATGTATATTTCTGTTTATTTATTTATTTTTGCTAAACACTTCAATAGAGCCCCATCAGTGATGTCAGAACTTGACAGAAGCCAGACATGTATTTCATGCGTTTATAACTGTGATCTGCACCCTGAAAACCCTGAATCCTAAACAGCTGACAAGAAAATGTGGAAACCGCCATCCTTCTTTGCGTGTGTTTAGAATAAATAAGAAGCTGAGAACGGCCACGTATGTGCTTGGTGTGGAATACAGGAACTCACAGATGGATAGTGAGAACTGGGGTCGCTTTGAAGCTGATCCCACTCCAAACCTGCTTGATCCTCTTTCCTGTGGTCACTTATATAAATGTGATTTCAAGTCTCTGCTGACCAGTCACTAAAATGCCTTTATAAGTGATTTCACCCAATTTCTTTTCTTCAAACACTCAAACGCTGCCAGGTTTCATGCAGCAAGAAGATAGATCATCTAATGAGCTGGTCATCATTTACTCGTCTCTGTGGGTAAAGTAGAAAAATCAGCTAAACTAAATATTGTTTAAATTCCCCTTGTACAAGATCTTTGTGATCACAGACATGCAATAACAGTTTTAAAGACTATCATAAAAAAACTATGAATGAACACTGCAGTAACTGAGTATAACAGAAGCAAATAAGGAAGTGATAAAGAGAGGTTGGAAAAAGTGAAATCACTTCTGATCATTTCTTTTTTGACTGTTAGATGTTGTCTAGCTCATTAGTGATTACCCTAGACACTCAAGCCTATGGTGAAAGCCGTGACAAGGTTATGAAAATCTTTAGTTTCCCTTCCAAAGTCAATAAAATGTGTTATAATAGATCAACACTTACCAGAACAGTCCTGAACTTTTTGTTTTGGCTGACAAAATCATTTCAGGGGTTGGAGAACTCACAGATAAGAACTGCTTTTCTATGTTCTTATTTTTTTCTTCCATTTTACACAGTGAATTCATGTAAATGCTATGCTCCAATGTTGCAGGTACTTTATCTTACAATATAAAGCACATAGAGATGGCTATTGTTGTGAATTGCCGCTATATAAAATAATTGATCCGAGCTGAATTTAATTAATCTGAAAGAGAACGTCTAAAATGGCAAGCTTTCACTCTGTATACATAAAAGTCAGATTTCTTAATGGGAAACTTTATGTTGAGACTACAGTGTCTGTGGAGATGAATGATGTGTTCACCTTGAGTGATTGACTGGAATATTTATATAAAAATATATTATCACTAGTCACGAACACAAACAATACAGCCACAGGGGTTTACACTACATGCTAATGCATAACCAGCACAAACAAAAGTACTGATTAGAACAAAATATGCAGCACCAACATTTTCTGAATAATTTTAAACTTTTTGTCTCTGTAAGTATACTGTGTAAGCTTTCTGCTCGAGTTGTTTAACTAAACACTCACACAGCCTGTCTCTCTCTCAGTTTGTATTTCACCACCAACTCTAAATGGTCTGTTCACTGATGTGATGGATGGCCAGCAGTGTGTGTGTACGAGATTTGGTAAAATGTATGAATACTGAAACACAGTCTGCCGAGTGTATTTTAGTGTGTCCAACATAGTGAAATATATAAACACGCACTCTCAGTATGTTGTATTTAGGAGAGGTCAGGAAGTCTTCACCACCCTTATTCAATGACAACATTTATCTCTGACCCTGTGTGCATGTATATATGTGCGAATAGCTAGGCCTTTGTTTGCACAAGAAGGTGCCATTTAAACAGGGGATGGATCTATGAACAAGTCTATAAAGGAATCCTAAAAGAATAGAAGTAAAGGGGTCAACCAGACCCCATGTAAGTGAAAGTCCAGGTGCTTCGCAGGCAGATGAATGGTTGGTTGGTCCCAGATGGGTTTTCAGAATTTGTGTGTCTGTAGGCTTATAATTAGTCTCATAAACCTCCAGCTCTGAGATGGTTGGCATGCTGCCTTGTAATGCCCCTCATCTAGGGCAAGCCATTCCACTGTCCTGGACTGCAGCTGGCAGCGGTAGTCTTTTCTCTGCTCTGCAGTCTTTGTGAATTCAGCACAGTGGTACATGAACCTGTAATCCACCTGCTACGAGTTGTGGTTTGAGTGGCCTTCAAGCTCTCCAGAGCAGAAAGAGGACTACCTTCACCCTCTCCTGTCCAGGACAATTATTGGAGTCCATTTGAGAGTCGCACTAGAGACTCTCTCAAGAGGCAGCTGTGAGGCAGCAACCAGGTCAGCCAGGTACTGTCCACTATTCAATCAATCACAGCCAGCATCATTCTCTTGGATGAAAAAAAAACAAAACGCTAGAATATATGACAAAACATACTTTAATAGCAGATATGTTGGAAACTCTGATGGTCTGTCCCACTGAATATAAAATAATGTTTGCACATTTAGTAGTGTACAGGACTGCTGATAAAAACGGATTCATTCAGTATATGGCTGACAAATATGCTAATTGTTTGGTAGGTAAAGTAGTTACAAAGGCTTCAGTCACTTTTTAATGTACAGGTGAGTACCACATCTCGAAGGCCTTTGAGAAGACTGTGTGTGTTTTGCTATCCTCCTTTGCACATTAATCATCTCGCCCACCTCTATGAAGTTTTTCTTCCTTTAAAAGTTGTCATTCAAAAAAATATAAAAGCTTTAAAAACTTTTGTACTCAGGTGCTGCTGTGTGAACAAAGTCTTTTCACGCACCTACACAGTCAAATACCAGTAGCTGAAAGCCCAGTTTATTAGCTTACTTATGTGCTGGCTGGCAACACATCAAGAATTACTCCATCCATCCTTTTTCTTCCGCTTATCCTATTCAGGGTCACGGGGAGGCTGGAGCCTATCCCAGCTGCTATAGGGCGAGAGACAGTAGGCACCCATTAAAATGATGAAACATGGATTTTTTTGTGTATTACTTCTCATGTGAAGCAAGAAACAGCATAGAGTCAAACACATCACATCCAGTTTAGGTCCAGCTCTGAAGGCAGAGCCAGAAGACCTGAGACAGAAACAAACACAGAACCGCAGGCAGGTAAAAAGACTGAGAGGTCTCCAGGTAGAGAGGCCGGTCATGGGAGAGAAACTGTGCTTACAGACGAGAGGAAATCATCCCTTCACTCTTTATGGATGCCTCACATTTATACACAAACCTATACATACACTACATCACACTGAAGGGAAGAGGTTATGTTCCCTGTGGTCACATTCCCAGTCAGAGGAAGAGAGGAGTTTCCTCTAAAAAAGTCAAACCTATGTGTAAATACTTTCAGGGTCCTAATATTTGTTTAACCCATTGAGACATTTAAAGTAAACACAGTGGGTATAGTTTGGCTGATAAATGGAAAAAAATATCATGTTTGAACATACAAGAGTTATAAAATTAGAGATAATGTTCCTTCAGTGTGGAGTTAAACTGCACAGAATATTTAAGACATAAACATAAATGTGAAACAGGTTGTGCTTTTTTAGGGAGTAACTATTTCTTAGTAAACAAAAACCCTCAATATACACTCACCAGACACTTTATTTGGTACACCTTGCTAGTAATCTGTGGTTACAGATGCAGCGTTGGAGACCCAGTGTGCCTTACACTTGCTTCGTCCTCTACTTTTGTCCCCTCCCCTTTTTTAAATTAATTATTTTTTTTCTCTTCTCTCTTTCTGTCCCTTTTCTTTTATTCTTTTCTTCCTCCTTCAGCTCTTTGTTATTATCACTTCTCCTCTCTTTTTGCCAACCTGGCTCTCACCCTCTGTCAGCGCCGGCATAATAACCAAACAGATAATAATGTGAACGATAAAACAAAATAAAATAAATAAATTAAATAAAAAGACTAACAAGAGGAGCCTAAAGAGAGGCTATAGCACTCTTCTTGGCAAAGCAAAAGTCTTTGACACAACAATGCATCCAAACCATGATTCTGCTTGCTATGTGATGGCCGGACAGGACAGGTTAAAAAAACAAAAAAAAACTTTCTTCCCCATTCTGATGCTCAGTTTAAACTTCAGCAGGTCATCTTTACCAATGCACATGCATTGAGCTGCTGCCATGTGATTGGCTAATGAGTTGTTTGTTGTTTGTTGTTAACAAAGTAGGTATTGAGTGTAATTACTGCTATTATTTTGAGGTTACAGCTGACAATAAACTGGTGTTTTTATGTTTGTGTACAAATTAAACAAAGGAGACACGTTAGTAAGTGTCCTTTGCAGGTAACTTTGGAAAGGGCAGGGCTGGCTGTTCGGTTAAAACAAAGGTAAGTAAATGCTACTGACTCTTTCATGGCACTTCATTAGCAACAAAATTATTAGAAAATTACCAGAATGTCAATAATTTTAGGTATGTTTTATTACTTACATGCATTAAGCAAGCTTTGAACTAACTTAATTATTAGTCTGCAGTACAAAAAGTGTTCTAAATTACAACTGTGCCTATGTTTTCTATGAGGAGGGTACCAATCATCCAAAAAATATCTCACTAAAGACATGTACACAGAGAAGAAAGAGAGGAAGAAGAGGGAAGGAGAGAGAGAGAGACTGACGGACAGGGAGAGGAAGTGTATACATTCCAGGCTAATCCTGATATGATATACCCATTAGTTGCCAGCCAGGAAACAGCTACATGTTCATGCAGCACACACACATACAGTTACACACAATTGGGCAGTTGCTGATTATTTATGAGCTGGAGATTTAGAATTGTTTGCTAAAGGATTGTGTGAAAGGACACTGGTAGTTAAAAGTGCACACATGCATTTGTGCAAACCCTGGATATTTGTTGGTTAAATATAACCATAGGAGTATGAACCATTTTAAAGTATGAAAGAGAATGAATGAATACCCTTCGATGTGTGTGTTGCGCTGATGGTTAAACACAGAGTGTATACAGTATTTACTTTGGCACAGTGGGAACAAAGATGGCAGTGTGTCCTGGAGAGAGAGACACTGAGATAGTACAACTTATTTTCCAACACAGTACTTTTTTGTTTCAATTCCATGTGTCATAAATCTGCCAAACTATAATAGACTTCCCACCCTACACCCTCACACTCTCTCTCTCTCTCTCTCTCTCTCTCTCTCTCACACACACACACACACACACACACTATGTGTTAAGCATTACAGTGTAGATTAAAGTAAAAAACAAAAAACCCAACAGGATAAAACCTTTCTCACACTATCACTGAGCTTTCTGTATGTTGAACATGTTGATAAATTAAATCTTTTTTTTTTTTAAGGTGACGGATGTTGATGGAAACGTGGTGAGAAAGTTAAATCAATGAGATATTTCATTCTAGACATCAGTTTGAAAAGGCAGTTACTTAAGCTGTACATAAAGTTTGGACTTGATGTTTGTTAAACATCAAAATTTATGCTACTTATGTGATAGCATGTTTATTTTAATAAATGGATGCAGATAATAAATCCTGAAGTGAGCCCACACACCGAAGAGAAGGAGATGTGGTCCATTTCTCCCAGGCTTCCTACCTGCAGAGCTAACTGCAGCATTGCATTTGGAAAAGAGAAGTGTGTGTATGCATGTCTGTATTTCCTCAGTTTACTGTATTTTCCTGTTCTCTTCAGCTTCTCTTAGTCAATACTTTCTCTTATTTTTAAGTGCTATGACATACTAAGCTTTCGAAGTTTTGTACATAGTTTAACCATCAGAATATTAAACATACAAAGTCAATAAAACAAACAAACAAAACAATGGATCAACCCCCTCAATCCATGTCTCCTGGAATAATATACTAGGTTAAACTGGCTTATCAGGCAACATTATTTGGCTGATCCATCAAGTGTGACAGATTTCTGCTTCTCACAGAATTCTTAGGGAGGAGGTCAGTGTAGATAGCTGGGCACATAAGTCTCAGGAGTGTAACACTAGGGGCCATGGTTCAAGTCCTATACCACACATATTCTTACTTTTAAGGCAGTTAAGGTTACCATTTGGGAAATAGTGTGGCTTATTTTCTATAAAAAGTATTGGCTAATAAACTGTAATTAAGAATATAGCTTTTAGGAGGTTGTCGTGGCTGCAAAGGCAGTGTGGACAATTTATTGAGAGTTTTGGCTTTAACCTATGAACCCTGAATGATAGGAGCTCTAAAAGTGCAAGTGTGCCGTTGATCCTGACTTTTGACCTCTGGTACAAATGGAGGATATTCACAGAAAGCTGCTAGCATCTACTCAGCTGTGACAGGGTAACTGGTCAGATGCAGCGAGACAGAACTGAAGGTGCGTGAAGTGAATTATGAGGAAATGACCTCAGACACTTTCCACATTTCCTTTTTCTCATTTGTTTTATATGGGGTGACATCACAGACTCGCCCTCTCTTATCAGTTCTTTAATCTCCACCTGCCTTTCACACTTCATTTCTCTCTCACATTCATCTTAGCTGTTTCAAGTCTCCATGGACACTCATTTGTGTGTGTGTGTGTGTGTGTGTGTGTGTGTGTGTGTGTGTGTGTGTGTGTGGTTATCTATGGCACCTGTGTGAGGAAAATGAGGGGAGAGAGATGGTCAGAGAAAGAGGAACGGGAAAGGCCAGATGACCTCATCTTCTCACAGAGGCTCTCACGGCCATCCACTGTCACCTGTGCGTGTACTTAGGTTCCACATGAGTTCATATGATGATTTTAGACACTTGCCTGTTTAATCTCTTCAGTATCTTGGAGTTAAGTGTGTGTGTTTGTGTGTCTGACAGCAGGACAGCTGGCTATCAGAGTGGGAACATCAGCAGGACTCTCCATGCTTCCATAAAAACACAGACAAGGATGAGCTCCTCTCTCTTTGTGGGAAAGAAAGATGGGTCGGAGAGGCAGAGAGGAGGAGAACTACCTGCTGTCTTGATAATTAAAAACTGTTTGTGGAGGCTGGAGCCTCATTAAGGCACATTACTAAAGTAGTTACCATGGATGCCATATACAGACACACACACAAAGGATACAAAAAAAAAAAAGAAATCAAGAAGACACTTGACATGGAAGAGAAAATTGGGTTGTTAACTATGGGTAAGCGGAAGGATGGAAATTCTAAAGAGAGGAAAAAAAGTGAGGGGTAAATATGAGATGGGCAGTGTAAAGAAAATAGAGGAAAGAGGAACAAGAGGAACGGAAGCATGGGAGGAATTGAATAAGTAAGATGTAGGTTCAAAAGGGAAAATGAGTGAAAACTTAAGAAAGAATATGAAGGGGAAATGAGAAATACAGGAAGAAGAGAGGACAAAACTGGGAAAATAAGCAGAGATAAGGAAACAAATGAAACAAAGGGAGAAAGATTTATATCAATAAAAGTAAAGGATCTCATAAGATATAGGATAATAACAGAATTCCTCCTCTAAAATTCCAATGAATCACTCTTTTTTTAATATGGTCATTTTTTAATGTAAATCAGTTCTTACTAGTTAAAAGTTATGGACAGACTCATTCACACATGAATGCACTCAGCAGGTTTGCTCCAGCTTTCTGAGTACTGAGCCAAGTTTAACATGTGCTGGGCAGTTTGGGAGTGTGCGTGAAAGGATCACCAGGAGGGGAATGAAGGAGAAATAATATTATATGTGCGTGAGAGAGAGAACATCAACCCACAGGAAAGAAAGAAGTGAAAAAAAGGCAAAGGGGGAAAAAAAGGAGATGAACTTTTTAGAGAAAGCGCAATAGATGGAACGCAAAGTGAAGAAGAAGACAGGAAGTAAGTAGGAAGCAAAGAAGAAGGAGGAAGTGAGTGAAGTGAAAACAGATAGATGAAAAGGAAAAAGAGAAGCCGTGCTTTAAAAAAAAAGAGTGGTGCTGCACTGGATGACAAAGTAATGACACTGCTCGATGACAGGTTTATGTTCTGTATGCTGTAAAAAGCTCTCAGCTCAATGTTGGCTTTGTGAAGGAGTAGCTGAAGGAAGAAGATGGGGTTAGCAGAGGATAAAAGGTAGGGAGATTTTAGAGAGGGTTAGGTAAGGAGACTGAAAAAAAGGACAGAGAGGAAGAGAAAAAGGAGAGAACTAGGTATTGGTTGAGGGAGTAGATCAACATAGAAAGAGATGGATAATGAATTGTTAACAAGCAGTTTACAGTTGGTTTTCAGCAGTAACCCAAGTATAAGACTTGATATGTGTAATCAGGCTAAACTGCTCCTGAAGAAAAGATTTCTTAACACATATTTGCACAATAATGTTTTTAATCAGCTTTTTGCCTGTGAACATGAACATGTACTGTACAAAAAGTTCAGACAAGATCTGTGGCAGCCTCTAGTAAGTGTGAATAAGTATTTTCAAGACAAGGTACTGATGCACATAAGGGCCCATTCGAATTATATTTACCTTTTGCTTTTTCCATTCTATCTACAAAGATCTGATTGATTCAACCAATTTAAAAAAATAGACTGAACATGAATTAAAATTATGGGTGAATGAAGTTCAAATATAACAAAATATCAATAAAACTATAGTATCACATAAGTACATCTAAATAGCAATACTTCATTTAACAACATTATTCTACCTAACTACTAGGCTGCCGTTGTATGGAAACAAAGTCTGTCTGTCTATTATTGTAGCAGCTGACAACTACCTCTTTTAAAGCAGCTGCTTGATGGTGTATCTAGATCATGATCTTGTTCATGTAGGAGGGGGTGGCAGCCAAAGAAACAAACACACAGACAGATATTTCATTCATATTTCATCAAGATACTAAATTAAAGAGCAAACAGGCAAAATATCGACCTATGATATTTTCAATTTTTTAACTCTAATAAATCCCTGAAGGGAAAGAGAGGGGTGATCGAGCATGTGTGTTAGCAATGACATGAGCATCGCAGTGTAGGAAGGGTGACAGTGAGCTTTAGTGACATCTGCTCCTTACCAAGTACAACGCTGACAGTCTGATCACAACCCTGCGTGTTTGACTCTGTCCCACATGAGTCCATTACACACACACACACACACACACACACACACACGCACACACACACACACACCCCTTGTCGCTGTCATAGCAAACATAAACAAGGCAATCTGCTTTATCTCTTTGACTCACAGTGGTACTTGAACTGATTCTGCTTATACTATTTCTGTCTAATACAGTGAGTAAATAGTTCATTATTATAGTTATTCTTCTTATCAG
>VUQS01032403.1:0-24269 GCA_015108495.1 Heterochromis multidens | reverse complement strand
ACGCTGTACCGGTCCGTCGTGGTGAAGAGGGAGCTGAGCATAAAAGCGAAGCTCTCGATTTACCGGTCGATCTACGTCCCTACCCTCACCTATGGTCACGAGCTCTGGGTAGTGACCGAAAGAAAGAGATCGCGGATACAAGCGGCGGAAATGAGCTTTCTTCAACGGGTGGCTGGCCTCTCCCTTAGAGATAGGGTGAGGAGCTCAGCCATCCGGGAGGGGCTCAGAGTAGAGCCGCTACTCCTCCACATCGAAAGGAGCCAGTTGAGGTGGTTCGGGCATCTGACGAGGATGCCTCCTGGACGCCTTCTGGGGGAGGTGTTCCGGGCATGTCCCACCGGGAGGAGGCCCCGGGGTAGGCCCAGGACACACTGGAGAGATTATATCTCTCAGATATACAGTCCAGATGTTTCACCTATAGAGAACATTTGAAAATACGGAAAATACGTCAAAGACAACTACAAACTCTTCAGCAAAACAAGATCAAAAAGACTTTTAGGCTGAATATAAGATTGTAAGACTTGGTTGGATAGCCAATTTTTGCAGTGTACACCTATGCGTGAGTTACTGTTAACTCAATGACCACTTTCTAGGTCCCTTTCAGTTGATTCACTCAGTGTAATAATGTCACGTGTGTCTCCTCCATTCACGCTTTAAGGCAGATGACCTGTGATGATATACGTGAGACCCTGCCTGCACATATGCACCCCTGTCATCACAGTTTTACACTCTTCACTCTTCAAGGGTTTGGTTTCTCTTTGCATGACAAGGACCAGTGAACTTCATGATTTGTCTGTGCATCCTTCTTGCACACAATTCTCTTCTGATGGCCTGAGACTCATATCACACCCGAATGCAGCATATTTACCTGAGATTATTTGTGCAGCTTAAAGCTCTTTGGATTTTGAGCTTCTGAGTTTTTGCCCCCTCCTTTCACATAGAGGAGCAGAGGAGGCTGCATGCCCTGTGTCCTGTGCGTGTGCTACATACCCACATTGACCACACTCAGGATGTGCACTTATTTGACCAGTTGTTTGACTGATATGCTAATCGAGCCAGGGGTAAAGCTCTGTCTAAACAGAGGCTCTCCCACTCTCCCCTAGCAGTCAGCACCAAATGTTTTTCTTTGCCTCAGGGTGTCAGAGCACATTCCACTAGGGGAATGGTAACCTCATGGGCCCTTTTTAAAGGGGTTTCTGTGAGTGATATTTGTGCTGCAGCTCGGTTCTATCATTTGGATGTGACAGCCGCTTTGGTTGGCTCATTCGGTCCTTTCTGATGGGTCTGCACTTGGGTGCTGGTGGTCCAAATCCAGTTAAGTGGCTGCTCTGTGGGGCATGTATATATGTCCCGTACTGTAAGTATTGTACCAAGTGAATCAACTGAAAGGGAATGAAGCGTTATGACTAACTATTCTGTTCCCTAAATGAGAAGAATGATGTACAACACCAAGTTCGGTGAAGAGCAGCTATTGAACAGAGGGATGACTGTGATGACAGGGGTGTATATGTGCAGGCCGGGCCTCACATATGTCATCACAGGTCATCTGCCTTAAAGGTGTGAAGAGGTGTCTTCAGCGAGGACATGAGGAGGCCTCATATCCCCAGTATGTGTTGCACCTCATTCCGTCCTTCAGGGAACAGAAGTTATAGTTATAACAGTTTATTTGCATGGCAGATTCTGCTTAGCATACTCTACATGAACCAAAACTAGCCTTTTAAAAGTATTGACACACAAGGGATGGGTGTCATGGGTGGAAGGGTGTTCCCATCATGTAAATGAGTATCAAAACTATACTCTTGCATGCAAAACAAGAGTATAGTTTCTAGTATAGTTATCAAAACAAAAGAATGCCACAGAAATACCAAGTGAGTCAAAAGGGCAGACAGTGTCACCTCTGCAGCTGGCAGACTGCAAGCTATTTCTATAATCTGTGGTGTTCATGTCATACTGTTCTTGCTGGACAAAAAGCTATAAAAATTTATAAAATAAACGTTAAAAGTAAAAAACAAAACAAAAACAAAACTAATTAAAAAACTGTCATATAAAGTAATTTTAACAAAATAGGCCACTAAATAAAGCCTTTTTAAAATTCTGACCTAGAAATGTCTGCCACGCTGGTAGGAGGAGAAGACTAAACTTACTTTTTTCCCCCAGCAGCATTACATAAACCAGTAGAAAATCGTGTACAAAATAAGCCATCTGATTCTGCTTTAGCTGAGCTCCGGTGGTTGCAACAAGTGGTTTGACGGACAGCGCGCGTTTGGTTTTCATTAGATTGTCTCGACACTGACCCCCTGCCCCATCTACAGTAATGTGAAACCAACCCGCTGGCAGGCGCACTGTGCGGAAGAGAGGCGAGCAGAGCTGATGCAGTCTGCACTGCTTTCACAACCCGGTCCGCGGGCTGGACTGCGCTGCCTGCTGCGCACAGCAACCAGAAGCTCCCCAAGTAGTAACCCACCACCGATGCGTGCTATGGCCAAGCAGTAGCATTCACTGGAATAGATGGTAAAGTAGTGTTTGCAGAAGGGATTCTTATTTTTTTTTTTTTTTCTCCCCTGGAGGTGTGATATGGCAGCCATGGTGAGCTGTCAGAGTGGCAGACGTTTACGAAACGGCGACTGGGGCTTCGCTCCTCTGCTGGCTGCTGTGCTGCTCAGCTTTCTGTTTGCAGGGATGCAGCAAACCACAGCGTTTCCCACCTGGAGGTTAAAGGTATGCTGTGACCACTTTTTAACATGCGAGGGCAGGGACTACAGCTGTGAAGTCCAGCATATAGTCTGGTTATGAAGTTAGTAAGATGCCAGTTACCTTTTTAAGTCACATAACACCAAACTCCATTCACAATTCTGCTCCATTTGAAAACAGTTTATGTAACAGCAGACTGTATACAGGGAATGCTACGGCTTAAAAGTATCTCTAATATTTTATTATTGAAAGTGAATGGTGAAAGTAGCAGTAGTGGTGAACCCAACAATGAAACGCTATTTTATACTGAAATAAATATACTTGGCAGAGCAATACACCCCATATTTACCACAAATCCATAAAGATTAAAATCTGCTTTATCATTAGTTGTACTGGCTGTGTGCATATGACAGTCAGCAAATAGCATTTAATTATAATAGTCTCCAGTGAAGCCTGGAGCAACAGGTATCAGGAAAATACCATATCATTTAAGAATGATTCACACAATTTTCTTTCACTGTTATATTATGCAAGACTTCGTGCAATGCCCATGCAATTTCAGCTATTCGTCTGGTTTCTTTAAAGGTATCATTAGCTGGAAATCATCAGATGAAATCACTCAGTGATGGTAATAGGCATCAGATTCAATTATGTGAAGTCAGATGAATGCGGTAATTAGGTTAGGCTATGGAATGGGTCCCTGTGTAGTAATATCTTCAGCGAATTGGAGAAATGTGTCTCTCCACACATTTCACTCACTGCCACCCACCCACTGTGATATAAAGCCTGAGGGATAGCTTTATGTCATTTCCTTTGCTACACACTCTCATTATGTGTCAGTCAAGAAGCCTGCTGGTGAGGATTACATAACTGCACGAAGTTAAGTAAAAAAAAAATCTAATCAAAGAGCATTTCACATTGATTTATACTGAAATTAATGCACAATTATGCACTATAACAGAGTGTAGTATTTCTATATTACCATATAAGATTAACTATATTTGTTTTATCAGTGTTGACAATGTTCAACCTCACTCCCAGTTTCATTTTACCAAGCAAATGTGCGTGTTGACAAAAAGTTCAACAGACAGTCTGTGTTTTGATTTATATACAGAAAATAGCTTGTGTTAAATAGAACCTTCAAAGTTTCTGAGACTGTAGTTGAAAATCATAATCCCTTGTTTAGCAATTTCTGGAAATGAGGTTAAACTCTTCCAGACTCCCCAAACGATCCCCATGGGATTTGTCCTCAGATGTTTTGCCCTCTGTCAGCTCTCACCACTGGCTTTGAGGTTTAGTCTAGAGGGTTCGTGGGTTTACGGTTCATTTTTATTTGTGGCAAAGATGCGAGATGGGGTTTGCAGTGAATATAACAAGACGTGACACAGCAAGAAATGCGCTGGCTCTAACACATTAAACACCTCATCAGTCACTGAACACATGACTCCAGCATGTCAGCTGAGATCAGGAAAAGCAACTTTTGGATAAAACAATGACCTGTGCATATAATTTGATAGTGAAACGTATCTAACACCAGGCCAAGAGACATCATGAAGTTTAGCAACAGTATGGGACAGTTTGCCTGACCGCCTGCCCCTGTAATACTATTTTGGAAAGGAAATACTGCATCTGTTTGTCTTGACTGGGCGAAGCAGGAACAGGAACTGGAGGATTGGGCGTAGATTCCAAAATGAAGGGACAGACTTTGATATTTCCTCTCCATCTTCTGTGTTTTTCCTCAGCAAGAAACTGCTACATCGTAGGGTCCACAGAGAATAGTCTGGCACGGATGTCACAATATGAAGGCTTTAATATACTTTACAATATGGAGCTTGGAATGACCATAATATAGCATTTATTTTTGGACTCTACTAGAATAGCTGTACATGATTCACTGTTCATAAGATTCCTTATTTATCTTGTTCTGGGCCTTAGTGCCACAGACATTATTTGAGACAGACATGGTACTCAAAGACTCCTGAATTAAAATCTATATACAATAGGAAAGATAGTGAAAATCATAGAACTTTGAGGGGGAAAAGCTTTTTAAAATCAATGGTATTTTTGGGCAAATCCAGCAAACTTTTGAATTAGTTTTTGTCAGATTTGACTTGTGGTTTTACAATATAAATCAGCTTTATGTCCCAGTGACCACTGAAGTTAAAGGTAAATTTAGAGAATGCTTCAAAATAACTGCACAAAGAATGCTTGGAGGCATTTCAAGATGACTACCAAATTGCAAAACTTGCTTCTAGAAGGACTTTTGTTGGTGCAGCCTCTCGTACAGGACTGTGCCCCTCAAAAGCTTCCTTCTGACTGGCTGCCCCTCACAAGCAGATGATTTGAACAGCCAATGATTGGGGCTTCTCTGCTCACAGTCAGAACAATGTGCCTGAGATGACCATAATGAAGATATCCACACTTTATGACATCATACAGAGCCAAGAGAGGAAAAAAATGTCTGAAACCGAATGGCTCACAGGGATAACTTGATAATTTGAACCTTTGGCCATTTTTAATCCGGGCATCCACCATTTAACACTATATACTACATGAGAGAAACAAGGACAGGGACAGTGGTCCACGAGGTTGTGTAATTTCTCTTCAAGTGTTTATACATGTTCTGAACGCTTGTGAAAAAAATCCCATCCTCATAGGAATTTGTGGTGTCTTGCTCTCTGTTTTTCACTCAGACGATGATTGCAGTCACATGGAGACCCTGGTTAGTTTCACACCCAAACAGACTTGGCGAGCAGGACCCATAGCCTCTTCTTGGCTGCATCTTCAATCCTGAAAGGACATTTTTGTTGTTGTTACTGTTGTTAGACCACAGAAGAAGCATTTAGTTTGAAGCATACTGAAACCTTTCATTTTATTCCACTCTGTGCTATAAAATCGTATTCATCCACTCACGTTTCACCTGATACACAGTATTGCTGCTCATCAGTCATGCTGCACATAAAGAGTTAGTTATAATAGACAAAGTGGTTCTTTTCAAGGAAGTCGGGTTTAAGCCTGTTTTCACCCACCACCTTCAAAAGTGTATGCTGCTCACGTGCCTCCTGATGATTAGCAGTTGTATACCCTCAGCAGTTTTTCTCTTTTAATGTCTGCCTCCTTAAAACCTCATTAAAGCCATCAGACAGTATGAGAAACATTCCTGTTGTCAAGCACGGAACGGGCTCCTCGACTGAGAAATCACAGCCTCTCTTCTAGTGCTGAAAAGTGGATTTATTACTTAAACCCATTTCCATAGAAAGTTATAGATTTATCGCTAGGTGTGATCACTATTATGGAATATCTCTACAACTCAACATCAACCGCAGAATATTTATGAAAGCACTAAAATTCAAAGCACCCATAGGCAGCCTTTCAGAGTTATAACAGAGTGCAGACTCCAGCTGTCATTATTTGGAGCACATAACCCAAAGAGATATCAGACACAACATACTGGTGAAAAGTATCATACTTAATGCATTATTTTTGGTGCATCCTAGCATGAAACTTCAAAAGTGAAAACCTTATAATATTCACTGATGTTACAAAAAAACAACAACATTGATCTCATTGAATTCTTCAGAGAGCCAAATGAGTCTTTATCATTTTTCAATGAGAAACGCTTTGAGATTCAGTTACTCACTTCCCGTCATAGTGTGAGGTGATTCATTCAAGGTTTCTCTTTGTCCAAGGAAGAAGCTCACACCACTGTGCTGCTCATCGGGATCCGCAAAGAGGCCAGGTCACAAGTGCTTCACCTCTCCAGGAACAAGCGCTACACCCTCACCCCGGAGAAGCTCAAATGGGACAAGTTCAAGCTGACATACAAGTATTTATTTGCAGCCTGTCATACACAAAAGCCGTAGAAATTAGGTAAAGGGAGGGCAAATATTAGTGATCAAAGGAACCAAGATGAGAGAATGATTTTGGTTTTGACAGGAAAATACCAAACTGAAGAAGGAATTTAATGCAGTTCAAAAGATCTTGGACTATAACTGTTGATGTGGGTTAGCTGCACTTTAAAAGAGATGACTTACCCCAAACTGATGAGTGTGATACATTTTCTAATCTTAAGCCACTGTGTGCACCGAAGGCTGTCCACCAAAAGTTTGACAAACCACCAAAAAGTGGTCTGAATTATTATCTGACTATGAACACTGTAAAATAGTGAGCACATAGGGGACTCTGAAACTCACGCTACAGTTGCTTGGCTTCCAAAGAGTTTGGATTGAGCTGCATAAACTGTCAGGAGAAGATCCAGTGACTTTATTCATTCTGGAGCTGTAAAATGATCCACTAATGGGAAGATTAGATTGAGCTAGAGGAGCTCCAAAAACCATCGGTGGACGGTAGACAAAGTTTTTTTTTTTTTAAATAGCCAAATTTAAATCATTCTTGAGCTAGTAAAATGGATAGTATCAAGAGTTTATTAAGTAGTATCAATGGCTGTCTGAGATATAAGAAACGATCAGGTCTCAGTAATGGAGCTGTACTTGCAGTGCTTGTGGGAATTCTGGTGTGTCTGAACAGTAGCTATTGTGTTTTGGCAGTTTCCTCTGCTGTAGAGGAATGCGTTAAGGGACGACTATTAACTAAACTATGCTGTTGTTTCTGAGCAGGTTGCTCTCCTTCCCTACAAACTTGATGAACGCCAGCGACACACGTCGGGGAATCGCCAAGGCTTTTGGCATGTGGAGCGACGTCTCGCCATTCACCTTCAGAGAGGTGCCAGCCGACCAAGAAGCAGACATCAAGATCGGTGGGTGCTCTGCATGTGGCCGCATCTCTCCCGCAACAGATGTTCCTTGGCCCCCGAGTGCCGGACTTTGCCGTTACCGTTTCTCCATGCTGTCATCACCAAAATTTTTGCCTCATTAAATCATACCACTGCGACTATATTACCAAGCTTACATTTAGCATGTTTCATAGTTCTAAATGAAAAAAACAAATGCTTAGCAACTTCCAGATGTGTCAGCTCGTGGTGAAACACCCTAAATTCTGCTTTATCTGCCCCTTTGGGTGCAAACTCCAAGGTCCTGCATACATTTTCAGCGAGTGAGAGGAATGGTTGTCATCCTGTGGGTTTGTCTTTTGTGATTCATCATGTCCCTGCTACAGTCTACACAGAAATAATGGAGGGAGGGCTTCCCTCCTCGACTCTGAGCTATTTCTCTTTCTCTCTCTGTTTTGGCAGGCTTCTATCCCGTCAACCACACAGACTGTTGGCAATCCCACTTGCACCATTGTTTCGACGGCATCACAGGAGAATTGGCTCATGCATTCTTCCCGCCAACAGGCGAGATCCACTTTGACGACCACGAGTATTGGATTCTGGGAAACATGCGCTTCAGCTGGAAGAAAGGCATGCATCTTTATTATGTTTGTCGAAACTGTTAATATTTCGTGCATGAAGTAATGAATGCAGCAGACGCCGAGCTGAGCTGTCTTTGTTGCAGGGGTCTGGCTGACAGATCTTGTCCATGTGGCGGCTCACGAAATCGGCCACGTCCTGGGACTCATGCACTCTATGGACCCGAAAGCTTTAATGCACCTGAATGCAACTCTGACAGGGCGCAAGCTCATCACACAGGATGAGGTGTGGGGTTTGCACCGTCTCTACGGTTTGTTTGCAGTCCTTACGTTTTTCACTTTTCTCACACAAATATTAAAGGTCTTCTTTTGGTACTTTTATAACACATCTGTGGATTTTTGGGATTTATATGGTCTTGATGACACTTTGAAATTCACCACAAAGGCTCTTGAATGAACAAGGCCTATAAAGAGCAAACTCTGTTCTCCTGCTGGGACCAGGCTACATGATGAGCCTGACGGTCCAACATGACAGGTATGGCAGCCTCAGGAACAAAAATGAGCACTGAGTGTCGAGTAGTATTTCACAGGGGCAGAAAACTGATGGAGCATCTGGGAAGCGTCTCGACAGCCTGACAGAAAGACCAGCAGGAGAATTCCTTCTTTCGGCCAGTTTGACAGGTTCGACAACGGATTCCTTGACGTTGTTGTTAAACATTGCCAAAGGGAAACAGGAACAAAGCTGGTGCTGTCAGATGAAACGACGAATTGGGTCTGGACTCCAACTTGTCTTCAATTGTCCATGTCCTGTAAGGGAAGCTGTTATTGGACACAGTCCAACATCTCCGTGGGTCAATTCAGGGTGCAAATTTAAAGATGTAAGCGATGGCCCGATTGGACAGTTTCTCAAAATGTAGTCTGATCCCAGCACTAGAAGCATCTAGATACACTTGTAAAGAGCCATCAGTGCAAAATGTTTGTTTTGGTCAAAACCAACCAAAATGTAGAGCACACTGCCTTTGATGGCTGACACCAAAAGCCAACGTGGCATTAATGAATACTGTATAAACTACTCACGAATCGTCATTAGCGTGTATTATGGTGAGTCATTTTCATTGGCACAAAAAGCAGATTGTGATGGTGGTGGGGGGGATCCAAAATTCTTTTGCCTGACTAAGAGCTGCTGTCTGATCCTCCTCCACCTCACTTCATCTCTCCCCACTCCTCCAGGATGTTTGGATCGTCTATTTATCTGTCCAGCGTGGGCTCGGAAAGGCTACTGCGAGAGCAAGCGCAAACTGATGCAGAAGCACTGCCCCTCCAGCTGTGATTTCTGTTACGGTAAGACGCAGCAACGGCAGTGGCAGTCCGGGGAAAAAAAAAAAAAAGAGAGAAACTCTTTCTCTCAATTGAGCAGCACAAGGAGCTACTGTGAACTGTTTGCCAATGGAGCAACGGGAGCCAACAGGTCCCGCCATGCAGAGCTGCGATGGAGGTTTTCAAGAATCTGATTTGTAGGGAGATTACACTTAGCACTGGAAGAGTTTGTGTTTTATTTTTGGAGAATGGCAGCGTGTCAGAACACTCACAAAGCAGGGCCGGTACCTGTCGACTGCTGTCTCAGTGAGGGCTGCTTTACATCAAGTAAAACAGACAGCCCAGGCCTCTGTAGGTTTATTGTGGGATGCTCCAGTGCTGAGATCTCCTTTTTGCACAACAGGAAATGGCTCAGTTTTACCATCACAGCCCCATAGATTGTTGTGGCTTTCTAAGATTTTTGTCAGCAACAGGGGACAGTGTGGAGAGAGGCAAGAGGATACGATTCCTGGCTCACAGTAATCTGTTCCTCATTGTTGATTGGGAGACGTTGTACGGCTGTGGAAAATTCCTGAGTGACTCCAAACCGCTGGAATTTCAGACTGTGGCTTGAGGGTTAGAGACACACAAGGTCAATTTGGATTTTTGCAGCATTAACGAGAACGACTGTTTTTTAGGCAGACTTTGAGCTGATCACAAGGCGGCCTGTTGCATTTGTCAAAAACCAGATGGGAGAGATTACACTGATAAGACAGGCACACCGCCAACAGGTTAGCATTATGAACGCCTGACATGATAAGGTTTTCATCAAAAATGTTGACAATAATCAGAGTTTTGGCAAGGTGTTTGTGAAGGCAAGGGCGTTTCCAGGATTTCTTAAAATGGGGATGTCTTTTGGTGATAAATAAACAAACATAGTGTAGAAAACTGGCGTAGAAAACATTGAGCATGATTTCTCATGTACAGCCCAGCGCGCTGACAGATGTATTAGATTACGCAGATAAGTGACACCACACAGGAGTCTGAAAATTGTTTTGTATTAACTCTTTTTGCAAAGTAAATAGTCAAGTAATAGTGCAAAATCTGTAGTCTCAAAATATACTTAAAGTACAAAAAGTAAAAGGACTCATTATGCGGAATCAGTTTCAATGAATTATGTATTCATTAATGTGTATATCACTTTAATGTTGCAGTTAGAGGTTATTAATTACTTATGTACTGTCGGGTAGGTTTACCTACAATAATACAGCATATTAGTAGATTTTAAATCAAATTAAATGAATAGATTTTAAAATATTAATAAGTAACTAAAGCTTTAAAATAAATGGAGTACAAATTACACTATGTGCATCCAAAATATAGTGGAGTAGAAGCAAAAAGTAGCATAACCCAGAAATACCTACAGGACTGTGCAAACGTTTTGAGTCAGCCCGTATTTCTTTATATTTTGCTTCCAAGGAACCAGACCTTCTAGTAATTTTTTAAAGTGGTCTTGAGCAGTAGTTCTTCAGGCATTTCTTTGGACATTGGCTGCTTTTTAACTCATTTTCACAGGAATTATTTTTGTTTGTTAAGCCACTTAACTCTGACCTATGAATCATTAAAGCATAAAAAAGGCACCTCACTCAAGGGATGTACCAGTGTTGTGTCTACACATAACAGACAACTTAGCAAGGAAGTACTACTAGTCTGTCAAAAAAGCACATAAATGTTTCCATTTCTTTAGTTGAATCATTGAAAAATACCAAAGATAACACAGTTTGACAGGCATAAAATAGTATTTTTGCACCAACAAGATGATTCCCAAAGAGGTATTAGACAAAAACTTGGCATATCTTGGACCTCAGCATTATTGAAGCAGTGTGGGATCATCTTGACAGAGAATGGAACGAAAGGAAGCCAAGATCCAAAGAGGAGCTTTGAATGTCCTTCAAGAAGCCTGGAGAACTATTCCTGAAGACTACTTAAAGAAATGACAAGAAAGCTGCCTCAGAGAGTTCAGGCTGTGCTGAAGAATAAAGGTGGTCATACCAAATATTGACTTTCAAGCTCACTAGAATTGTACAAACTGTATTTCCATGTATGTTTGCACAGTTTCAATAAATTGCTGCACCTCGTTCACATTTTCCTTCTGGACAGACCGCTGTGTGAGGAAAGGTTGTGACAGCTGGAGACAGTGAAAGAAACTGAGGTTTATGGTTATCACAAATCTATTAGACTAACTTAGATAAAGTCAGCCAAGAGCCACGCACTGGCTAAATGAATGGAAACATAGTTACAGGTTACAGTGATTTTTTAAATACTAATATTCCACCTAAATTGTATATTACCGTTTAAATTAGCCTACATCTTGCAAGTTGTCTGATATGCATCTCTGATGAACCACATTGCACATGTGTGTCTTAGATGATTGCTGTATGGTGTAAAAGAAAAAAAACTATGTAAGTTTTGATCAATGCATTTCTTCTTGTGGTGCACCAGCTCACCAGTGTTTCCTTTCCGTCCTCTTCAGAATTCCCTTTCCCCACCGTAGCTCCCACCCCAGCTCCCCCAAGGACCAAACAGAAGCTGGTGGTCGAGGGCAAGAAGCTCACGTTTCGTTGTGGGAAGAAAATAGCATCAAAGAAAGGCAAAGTACAGTGAGTGCCTCTCTCTCTAAAATGTTATCTACAGTGATGCTGCTGTATGATGTCGCCGAGCGCCGTCTCTAAAATCCAACTCCTGTTTCAGCTGGTACAAGGATGGGGAGCTGCTGGAGTTCTCTCACCCAAACTACATCTCACTGAAAGACGACCACATCACTATAGTGGCCAACGCCATCAATGAAGGCACGTACACCTGCATCGTGAAGAAAAAGGAAAAAATTCTCACTAACTACTCATGGAGGGTACGCGTGCGCTTCTGAGGAACACCCCAGCTCCTCTGCACACTGAACCGGACATATTCACATAGATGGTCACCAGGAGACCTCACTCACTAGGGCACATAGTAGTATTTTTTTTTTTTCTTTTTTTAAATGTCCTTCCTGTATCCACGTAGAATTGTTGACTCTCTTTGTGTAAATGCGTTTTCATCTGTGCAAAGAATAAATGCTCTGTGACAGGTAATATTTTGGTGGAAAATACTACCTGACTGTGAAAAGCTGTTTGTGGCAGACGCTGCGGTTTGCATTTTATTTGGTGATGAAAGTTCTGTGCAGCCCTCGTCAGCTGTTTGGGACGATGACGTCATTCTGGATCCATCAAGTATGGACTAAGCTAAGGCAGCAATGGAGTCCAAGGCCACCCACGGGATTCCTCTGAAAAATAGGGACTAATTAGCTGCACAGAGTTGTACTGTAACACAGAAGATATTAGCACTGTTGGGAGAGCTCACCACAGCCTTCTACAAAATGTCCCTAATGTGTCTCTTTTTATGGACCTGAAAAACTTACAGAAGCCCTTGCTTTAGATGCATGCCATTCAAATAATTTACACACTGACCAAAGTAAGCTACTAAAGCCAGAATAAACAATGTTGTCTAAAGCCTTTGGAACCATTTGGACCTTAAACCGCATATGGAACACCTCAGACGTCTAGCTTACTTTACTAGCCCCACACTAAAGCCAGGAGTCTGCCTCCAGAGACTGAGCAGTCAGTTCCACTCGCAGCTCTCCATCCAAGCTTATTCAACACATCAGGTGTAATAATCTGCAGAAGGGGCTCCGGTGGGTCCAGGGGATAGATAAAACTGATTAATGAATATTCCATTTAGTGCTGGCTCTAGAAGCCCCACGACAAGAGGATTTTCTTTTTTTTTTTTTCAGTACCTGTTCCAGTGAAAGCAAGCAGTCTTGCAGGGACCCGAGCTGTACTGTTTATTTTTCTTTGGCTAGAAATCAAAGAATTTATTGGTTTAATTCTGAAGTCACAGAGTCATTTAAAAACAAAGGCAAAGCAAGTCGGGGCCTCTTTTTTTCCCCCAGAAAGAACAAAGTACTGAGACAAAGTGTGCAGCGCAAGGAATGACATCACTTTTGGACAGCAGCTACCAAGCTGGTTTGAAGGCTGGATTTCTTTTAGGCTCGACTTCCCTTCGGGGGTTTTTTTTCCTCCTTTGGCAGTGTCTGGTTGTGTTTGCATAGCTTGGACAGAGTTTATAAATATAGGAAAAAAGGCAGACAAAACAAAGTTTCAAACTTTATTTCTAGCAAAAACATCAGTTCCCTGTCATCAAGAGAGCTGACATTCCCATTTAATTTCTAACATTATGCTGGATGGAACACAGCAAATGCTGCATCATTATACAGTAGCTCAGGCAGCCAGGAAATACCAACCATTTATAAAACCTGGTCCTCTCTCATGAAATATAAAAGGGAAAATAAAAGTCAAAACATGAGAGCTCCACTTTTGAATAGATTTATGGTTGTTTCTCCTCTGTAAGAGCTAAAATGGTCACATTTCAATTAGTTAAATGAAAGAAAAAAAAAACAGGAGAATTGGAAATTCAACAGGTTTGAGTCATCAGTCTTGCTGTGAGACAGTCCTGACTATGTGGTAACAGTTGCAATTGATCAGATACTGATCTTCCCTAAAGCTGTAAACCAGATACCATCTGGTTCCAAACCAAAAAAAGTCCCACAGTTCTTTGCTTGACATCTTTCTCTGTTATACAGCCAGGCGTCCTAAAGGTTCAGGCTCAGAACTTAAGGCTGAATCCAGGGCCGACTGCAGATGCCCCCTGGTTGCTGGTTGTCAGGTGGAAGCCAGTGTCTTTCAGGTCATCATCGCCCTACAGAGATAATGGAAACACTGTTAACTTACGGTATTAACAAAAGCTGCAGCTCATCACACATTTGAAATCTTGTGGTTGCACTTCTTACACATTTCTTCCAAACTGATCGATGTTACTTTATTATACTAGTTACCTGTGCAAACCCCTAACCTGAATTTAATGAGGCATTTGATCGTGATTCCAAAAGTCTGCATGAAGACGATTATTATTAACATTGTTAACATTGGATATTCTTTCTGGACAGTCCTAATATTTCATAGTCTGTTTCATCACACTTTTTTTTCACCCTTACAAGAATAAAACTGACATTAAAAAAAAAATACATTTGACGTGGTCTAATTGGCGTGTAAGGTAGCAAATACCAACACCTAATTCCACTCAAAAATCTCAGTAGTGGCCTTAAGCTTCTGGGTGAGTAGGACCACTGTTGAAAACATTAGAAACTAAAAGGTGCTCATCATGGAAAACACAAGGAGGAAATACGCGGATACAAAGCAGAAGCCTGTAGGTCTGTAATCTATTTAACACAGGCAGCGTTCAGAAAGCCTGGTAGCTGTGTGTAATGGAGAAAGTGGGGCCTAATGTTCTTACCAGGTGACTGTAGCCCAGGCCTCCCTCGGGTGGACGAGGACTTGTGCCTCTCTTCACCCTCTGTTGCTCGCTCTTAGCCGGCCAGGTGGGGAACATTGAGGGGTCGATGGGGAGAGGCGTCTCTCTGAAGTACTCGTGTTTGAGAGCCTCGTCTGATGTGATCCTCTTACTGGGGCAGTAGGTGAGGAATCTGGAAAACAATCAATAATAAAGTTTAAAATTTTATGTTTTAATGACATTTCATCATAGAAGCAAAACTACCCAGGAGAGCTCAGGCTGTTGTGTGGACAAAACTTCATTCTGAATTGATTTCATTAAAAAATGTAGCCTGCCAGACCCCTCAGCGGCTGCTCTCACCTCAATTTTTTTTCTCTACTATTCAAACAGGTCTGCCTTTTAGCTCAATGAAGGCCATTTCTCCAGTTGGAAAACCAATCAGGGCTGTGTAGGCAGGATTAACCATGAAGGAGTCATCTTTCTGTGCCAAGGCCAGAAAAATAGTGACAAGAAACGGCCAACAGAATGACACAAGCATGGATGGGACTGATGCAGCTTTACAGGTTGTTTTAAGTGGGCAGCACCTAATAGCCAATTAACCGCTTCTGTGTAATCAAAGTTCTGATGGTTTTATCTGACGTGGTTATTTGAGGATTGCAAATAAACCAGCTGACTTTTACTTTAGTGGGTCACAGTCGCTGGGAAACACCGGCACGTAAATACTGGCACATGACACAATATGAGTAGAAATCTCCATTAAAAGGGACCTAATACACACACAGACACACACACAGTTACAGTGGTGGATTCTCACATAAATTATGGCCAGAGTTTAAAAAAAATTAGGTCAGCATATGTGCAAAACCTAAGGCTTCAGACTGCTCTAAATGCTCCATTTCACACTTTTTTTTTTTTTTTACTCTTGGCTCTGTGTGATGTCATAAAAAAATTATATTCCTAATATGGTGATCTACAGAAGCCCCGCCCACCTGATCTTCAAACCTTTTTTTTTTTTTAACGAGTGGAAGCCAATCAGAGGCAACTAAAAGGCCTAAAGGGCGCTTAAACTTGTTTCAGTCAAGATGAATTGAGGGGCTGCACAAAGTTGCAGTATAATATAAATAAGGATTATTCTGAATTGTGAATCATGCAAAGCTACTCTAAGAGAATCAAAGAATAAAAATACACATCTGGAAATTAAAATAATAGGTCACCTTTCAGGTAAGAAAAAAGTGCTTCATGTATAAAGCCTTTTTTCCACTAATACCTACTCGGCTGGACTCAATGCGATGCGACGCGACTCGGTTTCGGTCGTTTTCCATTACAATTGAGTACCACATCAGTGTGAGTGGGGTCGTTATAACAACGTGTCCCAAAAAGTCCCGTGACTTCATTTATATGCGACACAAACACACAACAATGGAGGACAGCGAGGCGATGGTATACCTGCAGCTTAGTCGATGGCTTTTTGTCAGACTCAGTGTAAAAGAAGAGAGCCAGAGAAGGCTGCGGGCGGCGTGATGAAACACGGTGTTGTTTGTGTGTAGCCATTTCGCTCGTTGCCGGGTTTCAAAAATGGCGGGTTTTAATCGTGAAGGAGTCGCTCTAATGACTCATCCAGTGAAGTCCCCCCCTGGCCAATCAGTGGCATGCAGTCCGTTGACGTCACATTTTGGGATCACCTTGGCTCACTTGGAACCATGACCAAGCAGGTACTAAAAAAGTACCTGGTACCAGGTACTACCACCTAATGGAAAACCCTAAAAACTGAGCCAAGCCGAGTAGGTACTAGTGGAAAAGGGCTATAATAGGCCCTGTAGTGACACCAGGCCAATAATCTGAACACAGGATGCAGTGCTGACACCAGGGGCCAGAGAGTTTCCTCAAACAGTCCTAATTATACATGACAGGAGCAACACAGCAGAATAGAGAGCTGCTGGATTGCGATAATTGGCTTTCAGACTAACTGTGTCTGAGTGGAATCCTCCACATGTGAGTACAGGCCTGTTGATAGCTTAAAAAATTTTACAAAACAAATGATCTCTAGTTTTATGTGAGAGGAAACCTGCAGAAGGATTACCGGTCAGGATTAGACTGACACCAGTCCTATAAGACGAGCACTAATACTGGTGATACAAGACACAACCTGCCACTTGTGTCCAACTCACTGTTTTGTTATGGAATTATAAAAATGTGCACTCTTCCTGCACCTGTAAGCTTGTTCCTTCTCTTGACTCTCAGGACTCAGCTGCTTTTCATTTGAGCACTACAGCCCTATTTATACATGGGACAACAGGTAATGGAAACACATTATCTAACAGAATAGAAACAGGACAGAAAACAAGACGTATTCTGGCTCTCTAGGAGGACTAAAATCAGCATCTCTTAATTACTACACATTGAAATAGTAACTGTATAGCAGGCTAAAAAGTTGTGTATTGAAACCTCCTCTGGTTGGATGCTGAATCTCAGTTTTCAAATGCTTTAATACACAAGGGAGGTGTGATACTGCAAACGGCTCTGCGATGTTAACCTGCCACAACATATCTCCAAACATCCTCTGTACTGCTCTGTTGTGAAGCTTTTCAAACAGCACTTCCCTGCATGTTGACCTGCTGGGTCTGAATCTGTTTCTGAGTAAATGCTTGGAGTACCCTGACAGCTGAGCGGTTTCAGCGATTCAGCTCACGAGCCAAACTTCCACCAAATCGTTATTCCTAAGGCAGCACAGCGGACCATCCTCTGCAGCTGGGAGCTAGCTGAGCAGCATGGTTTTGTCATTTACAGGTGTAGAGAAAAGGTTCTGAGGGTGGGTAAAGAGCTGAGAGAAGAGCTGAGAAGCTCATCTCTGCTCTGTGCAGCTGCAGAACAATGCTGATCTTTGGAATGTGAGAGAAAGAATTATGAAGCCATCACTGATTTTCCATATTAAATGTGTGTTTTCTAAAACATTTTCCTGTACTGTGGAGCATCACCATGGTGAGTGTGTGTGTGTGAAACGGAACAAGGGGGATGGAACTGGACTCCTGCTGGGGTATATCCACTACTGCTGTCATGTTTTAAGAAAGCTTGCCAGAACTGCACTGACTGAATAAAAAGCTGTGGAAAGAGTAACAGAATTTGACAGGGTAGAAAAGGGTTCGTCCAAGTAAGGCAATTTCCACTGTAGGAGCCATGCTGATTGTTACCTAATACATGCTCTTCATCACTGTATAGCATTGATGTGTGTTCTCTCAACACTGAGAAAGCTGCCATCAAATATTTAAAAAGTTATCTGGGATTTATTCTATACTCTATACTACTTAAAAAATGGCCAATTTGTCATGTTTTTTAGCTTTTACTACAAATAGTGTCTTTATGCTTTATTACGTTTAGTATTTTTTGAAAACAGTATCTATACAGTCACATGAAAACAGACAATAGCTGGAATACTACAGACTGACTGCAGTGCAATGTGTGAGGAATAATGTGTCTTATGCATGGAATAAAAGAGTCTTTAAAAATCTTACTTGTTCATGAGGTCAAAGCCTTGGTCTGACAGCAGTGCTCCAAAGCGCTTTCGCAGGTTATTGTAAGGGTACTCTGTGAAAGTCATCTTCTTCACAGCGGGCAGCTCGCTGTAGCCGGGCCAGATCTTCTCGCTGGGTGACCCTAGATCCTAGAATCAACACACACAAGTCAGCAGACGTACTTTTAATCCAAGAAGAGATGGATTTGAGACATTCCCAGTTTGGCTGATGTATTCATCAGCCACAGACGTGGCATCTGGCCAGTCCTGAGTGCATTTCAAAACTTTAACTGATCACTGGTAAAGACTGCAGCATGGGAGGCCCAAATGACATTGCTCCATACTGCTGTTATGCCTCATTTAGATCATTTAGTCAAAGTTATAACTTGATCATCTGGGTTGATGTCTACCAACAGCTCCACTCTGTGGTGCACTGCAGAACTGCATTCTGACATAAACCTTACAGGCAGTAAAACAGAAGAGCTTTAACATTAATAGTGACAATTTACCTCCTTTTATAAGCACAAATGAGAGCATTTACCTTGAAAATCTTGTTAATTTGGTCAATTTCAGATTTTCCAGGGAAGAGAGGCTTCTGCGTGAGGAGCTCGCCAAATATGCAGCCCACTGACCACATGTCCACAGCTGTGGAGTATTCCTGCGGAGAGAAGAACAAACACAGTGGCAGTCCACAGAAACATAAAGTAGACAGTCTGCCTGGCACGTTTCTCCTGGAGTTTATGTGAAAGTGGATGCACACTGACGGGTTGCTGGGCCTCTGCCGTCTGACGGCATAAATCATGCACTCTAAAACTCAAATAGCATTTTGTGGTATTTGGTATCTTACAAGCCAAATGCTCCACAGATGTTGTCTTTTCTTAGAGATATATCTTTGGGTAAAACAATCAGTCAGGATGATGTAACCATCCTCTATGAAAGGACATCACTTTAATGTCTGCAGTTTCAGCTATTGCATTCAGGTTTTATCGGACTCCTACAGTGTGTGAATTTAAATTCTCACCTTGGCTCCAAGCAGCAGCTCCGGCGATCTGTACCACAGGGTCACCACCACAGGTGTGTAGGGCTTCAGGGGGGAACCGTACTCCCGGGCCAAACCAAAGTCACCAATCTACAATCCAAGACAGATGGGGAAAAAAAAAACCTTTGAAATAATCTAGTTTGGGCTAAAGAACAATGTCTCAGCATTAAAGAAGGTGTTTATATCAAAATCATCTGACCTTTAAAAAGGAGATCAAATGATTGTATATCCTGGCAACAGGAAGAGTCATAACCAATTTGAAAAAAATACACAATCGAGTGTAATTCATATTATCTACTGCCAATTTGCATAAAATTCACACTGACGAATGTCTGTAAAAATCTTGTTTATTTACACATGGACCCAGTCCTTGCTGCACTTTGCCAGAAATTCATGCTCTAATTGAATTGTAGTAATCATGTGTTGTTTATGCAACTGTGCTCATGCTGCTAGTTTAGAGGAATCACGAAAAGATGGATTAAAGGAATCACTTTTTGGAGTTTCTCCATTACTATGCTTAAAAAAAAGAATTTTTGAAAGAAGAAAAAAAAAAAAAAAAACCTTTGAGGTGAGACAATATTTAAGAATCAAATCAGGATTTTAAATACTGCAACTCACCTAGTGACTGTTTTTTCTTAAGACTTCTGATAACCCAATTGAGGTAAACACAAAATTAGCCCCTCAGAGTCAGAGCTGCTGTCCTGGCATACCTTGAGGATACCCTTGTGGCTCAGCAGCAGATTGGATGTCTTCAGATCACGGTGAAGAATCCAATTATCGTGGAGGTGTCGGACTCCTCGGAGCAGCTGAATCATCAGAGTCTTTACTTCTCCTGGAAGAGAGGTGGCACATTTTACAAGAGTTCTTATGGGGTGGAGAAGATACCTTCAGTAATAAACCCAGAAACAAAGAAACATCTATTAGACCTGACATTCTACTAAAGTCAGAAAAACATTTTTCAACTCATCTCACAGAGAGAAATGGATTGAAGCAATACATCACACTACCTGGCAGGAAAGGCTGCTTCATAGTTTCCATCAGACTCTTCAGGTCATGTTCTACATAGTTCATCACGATGTAGATCTTGTCCATATTGCTTCCAACAACTATTTCCTGATAGGAAAGGATTAGATTTAAGTACAAGACTATTAGAAACTGTAATCAGCAAAATGTTAGCAGCTAAGTAAATATTACAATGTTCTCTTACCCTTACTGTGACGATGTTTGGATGTTGAGCTTTCAGAATTGTATTGATTTCTCTTAAAGATGTGATGGGAAAGCCCTCCTTCTCCTTCTCCATCTTCAGCCTTTTCAGGGCGACAATCTCATCTGTGAACATGACACTGTAGTCAGTGTTCTACGAATAAAGCCACCTGAAGAGCCTAAAAGCAAACGGATCAACATGTTTCTTTTCATACCGGTCTTTTTGTCCTTGGCTCTGTACACCACACCGTAGGTTCCCTCCTCTATGCGGTTCAAACACTGAAATTCCTCAACACTGCGGCAACCCTGAATACAAAATGCAAGTCAAGATTATAGCATACTGATAATTGGTCAAAGATAATGACATATGCATGCATAATTTGTGTCTTATATGGATGACGTGTAGCATTTGTGTCACCCTAACCTGTAAAGCCGGCAGATATTTGGGCAGTTCCTTCTTTTGCTCCACAGGTGAGATTGGGGGAGACTCTGGGATGTAGTTCTCTTCTGGAGTGGGGGAACGAGAATGAGTTTGAGAGTGAGGGGTGGGTTCACCCTCTCCTGCGTCTTCTTCCTCTTCCTCTTCCTCCTCCTCCTCCTCTTCCTCCATGTCCTCACCACTCTCTTCTGAGTCATGGTCAAAACGGGACTCTGGCACTGTGAGGTGAAGGAGGGGAAGTTAGGTTAGCTGCAAGAAGTTCATTTAATAATACATGTTAGAATTTAGACTTGGCCTGGTCACCATTTTGACATAGTAGCTCATCAGGCTCAATCCATCTCAATCATAAATTATTGCCCATAAAAACAACAAATATGACCTTGGGAACAATTTGGGTAAAGATCAGGGGTCTTTTTTGTGTGCTAATGTGATTAAATTCTGACCAGTACTCTAGGAATCGTGGTGGGACGTATAGACAACGAGCGCCTCGCCATGGAGCAAACGGGCCAAAAGCTGAGCTAAAAATAGAGTTTCCAGAAACCTGGTTCATAAATGTGATGCAGCATGGGAAAAGCTGGCCAAAAGCAGACCAAGAATCCCAGCTCTGCACAAAAACAGCCATGTAATGACAAGATCAAGATCAATCAATAACCAGACTTTCCAATGTTTCCAGTGTTTGTTTTCTTTAATCCCTGCCTGCAAATATCTCTCAAAACTATGTCACAAAAAATATAGTTTATTGAGCAATTTCAGATGCATAAACTGCAAATAGACAACGTATGATTTTACCCAAATCCTCGTCCAGCAAACATGTCGGCTATGAGGGGAAAACCCCCGCTCAGTGCAGTCACACACCCCTGGGGTGCGACCTGGCCAGTCAGCCAGTGAAATTTGTCCCCTTAGTGATGCTGATGATTTTTCCATCTTTAGCCTGTGGCGATAAAACCGTGTGGTGATCGATCAATGGTTTTTAATCAAAATTTTAATAATTTACGATCGTGCTACAGTGAGTATGTATCTATTTGCATCATCACTAAACCACAATAATTCAAAGAACAGACACGGTTTGAGATCTTCAAGTTAAAAAAACAAAGATGGATAAATGAAATGTGCTTTTGAATGCTGATCTAGGGGTTTGAAATTTTAGGAAACATAAAAAAGTTTTAAAAAAAAAAGTTTAAAAAAATGAAAATTTTGGTCTGGTTTTCACATGCTGCATCACAAATTCAGACTGTTGTTTTTGTGTGAAATACAGTCAAAACAATCAAATTGAAGGAAAAAAAAGGTATATACACATCTTCAATATACTGTCTACTACTACTTCAATATACAGAAAATTTCTACATGTCCACCTAAATGTCAGTATATTTTTTTCATGTTCTAAATTTGTGCCTAGTAATACTTGATTAATTATTTGACGAATCACATCCAGCTATGAAGATGACTTCATGTCATCAAGTTACCAAGTATAAAACTTTGTTCTTCAGATAACAGTGGACAGGGTTTCCTCTGCCACAACTGATTAGGACTTACAGATGCAGTTCAAAGTTACAGAAAAAGCCAGAAAGGACCTCAATTTTAGGAAACATTTTGTTGCCTGATTACTATTTCACACTCAAGTATCTACTGCTCCTCTACATCTGGTTCTTCTTCTGTGTTTAGACCTTTTGGTGGTATGATTAAGGACTGTGCCTTTAAGAAATATCCAGTTAAGAGTCCTGGCTGGGTATATTATTAACCTTCAAGAAAAACAGGCTAAAAAAAAACTTATTTCTCCAAATATCATTTCTACTCTCTCCACCAGCCACTGGAAAACATTTAAATTATGTTTTCTGGTTCTGAATAATCTCTAGTTAGAACATTAAGTAACTACACAGACATAACCAGTGAGATCTGTGGTTTACTTGCCTGCAGGTATGTGATTTTCATTTTCCCTCTCCTCTTCAAAGTCTTCCTCCGACTGCTCGTCCTCACTCACATCCTCTGAAAGGAAGAAAGACACTATGATGAACTTCTGATGCCAGACTTGACAGAGCCACATGAGCCACAGAGTGGCAGAGCTGCTAAATTTTGTACCTGCACTCTGCTCAGACCGTCCTGAGCCTGAAACAGACTCCTCCTCTTCTTCCTCCTCTTCACCCTCACTCTGGCTGCTGGACTCTTCATCTTCCTCCTCATCCTCATCTTCCTCAGAGCCAGATGCTGACGCTAAATGAAATGGAAAAGATAAAAGACGAGTTAAAAAAAAAAGAAAGAAAAAGAATCTGGAGCAAATTTACTGCAAATCTAAAACTGCTGAGCCTTCCCAGGGTAATGAGCTCTGGTGATTATTTGTTGTCATCCTATTCTTCTGATTATCATCAGAAGTGAAGTCTTACCAAAGGAAGTTTAACCATTTAAAGAACATCCCTATGAATACTATTCATCTGCGGTAGTGCAGTCTTTGACTGTGCCATCTGCTGACTGCTAAAAGTGTAGGTTACAACTTTACTTACCCAGGGAGGATTCTGCGGTGCTGGTCTTCCTTTCATTGTCACTGATGTCCTGCAGATCAGCAAGCAGATCTTCGCTCTCAGGCTTCTCCTCCTTTGATGCTGCAGAAAGAATATAGTATGAGCTACACTGAAACCTTAATAGTCTCTTAACACTCTCAACATAAATGGCCAAAACTGGCATCAGTAAAAAACACGAAAAACTTAAACTCACATGCACTTTTCCGTGGTTCACTGTGATCAGACCTTTCCCGGGAAACACGTGTTGGACTACGGCTGCGGTGACTTTGTTTTGGCTTGTCATCATACTCCTCAGGTAGCATCCGATGGTGAGATGGCACTTTAGATGAGAAAATCAATCAGTTAATCACTGATGCAGGTTTAACCTCAGTCCACAAGGTCTAAAAAGCCCAACCCGTCAAGAAACAGTTTGACATTTTGGGAAATTTGCTTACTTGTGTTCATTTCCAGAGTTACATAAGAATATAATTGTGATTCTTATTCTGTGTTCAAATTACACAGCTGGGGAGGAAAGCATGTTTAAATGTCTTGATGCATGCTCAATAATCCAGGTAAGGAAATCCCAGAAAGCTGAATCTGTTCATCTGGACGCAGCGTTTTCAGTGGGAGAAACGTTTCGTCACTTATCCAAGTGACTTCTTCAGTCTCAGCTGACTGCAGGTTTCCCCAACCTTATAAACAGTACATTGCATGATGACTGAAACTAGCACCACTGACTAACAATGGGCCGTGAGGTCAGTTTCATGATCATTAATATACAGGCCCCCTCCTCGGTTCAGAGATGGTCTTTCCCTTTTCACGTAAATGGCCTCCTTGACTCCCCGTTCAAACCAGCGTTCCTCCCTGTCCAGGATGTGTACGTCCTCATCACTGAAAGAGTGGCCACTGGCC
>VUQS01032402.1:0-13907 GCA_015108495.1 Heterochromis multidens | reverse complement strand
CAAGTGGAGGACAGAGGAGCCTCTTACAGAAGAAGTTACAGGTCTGTGAGAGCCAGAAATCTTGCTTGTTTGTAGGTGACCAAATACTTATTTTCCACCATAATTTGCAAATAAATTCTTTAAAAATCAGACAATGTGATTTTCTGGATTTTCTTTTTTCTCATTTTGTCTCTCATAGTTGAGGTATACCTATGATGAAAATTACAGGCCTCTCTCATCTTTTTAAGTGGGAGAACTTGCACAATTGGTGGCTGACTAAATACTTTTTTGCCCCACTGTATATTATAAGGTTCTGGCTGGACTCTCAATGAAGTTTACTACTGAATGTAGTTAATGTGAATTTCTTTAATGTAAATTTCTGTATATGTAGGTGGCAACATATTTGCAATTTTCACCAATTTATAACAATTGCTGTATTATCACAAACAGATTGCATGTCATTTCCAACTTGATCCCATTCAATTGCATATTAATAGACTGATAACAGACTGATGTTACTGCTGTTTTATCGTTGTCTCGACACACCAAAGTCGCTCTGAACACAGCAACTGACAGCGAGTAGTCACAGACCTGGTCCCTGTCTTTGAAGCAACCATTTCAAAGACCACGAGATCGCAAGTTCATCGCACACGGTCGCAATAGTTTGGGTTGTGCCGCAGTCTCCAGCCACTGTTTTCCCTAGTGTGACTGTAGCTTGTAGTGGATCTCAGGAGCAGAAGAGGGACTCCAGTCATCAGCTTGAGTCCAAGGTGGAAAAGAGTGGAGTCCACTGACCTGCAGAAGGAGATCCTCTCTGGAGAGCACAACAGTGACTGGTCAGCTGATAAGCAGAAACCAAAGGAGGATTATCCTGCAGTAAAATCGACTGTGAATGTCATCATTCTCTCAGAAAGATGAAAATCTTTAAAAATAAAAATGCTAAAATGAGTAGCTAAATATACACTGCTGGTCCACCCAAGTAAAATCTACTATTACATGTAGGAAACACATAAACATGTTTCTCAAAAATGACTTTCCCTTCATATGCTGTGTTGTAGAGACCCTCACCTCTAACAAACGAATGCTGACACTTGTTATGACAGTACACCACAGCACAAGCTGTCACGAACAAAAGTCTTCTGCAAAGGCCAACAGTGAAGCTACAGACCAGTAATCCTCACTGGAACAAACTCTACAATGTGAGGTAAAAAGAAAAGACAAACTTTCCCCGAGCCAACAATCACACTCTTTCACTATGAGACGGTACTTCCCATTTGAGCTTTATCAAATCAGTATGGTCAGGAAATTCAATTCAGCTTGTTTGCAGAATCAACCCTGAGGCAGAGATCTTTTTCTCTTCACTGTTTGACCTCCAGTTATGTGAAAAATTGTCAAGATCTGGGAAATTACTTTGTTTGGTTCCAAACTCTGCTAATTCTGGCATTTAAATGAAGCGCACATTTTAGCACAGCAGGGGTGCTGATTCATGCAACATCGCAAGCCAAGAGAAATTGGACTGAGACAATAAAATGCATGTTAGAGTTGTTCGCTTATCATTTTAGCCTAAAAGATCTCATGTGAAATGAGCTGTGCTGCTGTGCCTCTTAATGATGGACAACTTTAATTCTAACCGTCATATTTCCTTTTGTTCAGCTCTGCTAGTGGCATGTGATAGCTATAATTATGACAGTCTGCAGTGTACTTGTTCAAGTTTCCCCTCTTTCTCTGCAACAGAAATCAAAACAGTAATTACACCAGGGAGACCGGAGGGTGTTGATTATTTAGGAGCTGCAACCCAGCAACTCAAGATTTCAGCTCGCCGTTTGAGGGTAAGCTGGTAAGTGCGGCATAATCAGCAGCACAACAACAAAATGCTGCAGGGTCTGCTGATGTTATACAACTAGTTGAGCAGCGAGGGACCTTATCTTTCTTCAGCTGGTCACTATGGAGGTGTTGCCCAGGCGACTGTTGCTGAGATGTGACTCAGCTTTTTACCCTCCCTCTAACCGTCAGGCTCGTACCTCCTTCATAGAGAGGGGCTGATATCTTGACACGCGTATCCATCACAGGCAGCAGGCGGTCGATATATGGATTGTTTTGTAGGGAAACATCCGATGTACAGCAGCCCCAGCACAGCACGGGGCTTTCACTCATCATAATTAACAGCACTTCAACAACAAGCAGCCAACTACACTGACTGTGTCACCGACACTGACGGCTGAACTTGTGAAGTCATGCAGAGATGTCAATCTGAGAAAATAACACAGGCACATACAGGAAAACATGCACATATCATGAATATAAGTTCTAATTAGCTCATTTTAACTGAAAAGTATCCCTTAATCAACTTATATTTTGATTAAATCCTTTTGCCACTTCAGTGATAAAGTTACACCCATTAAAAATTTGCATTTCCCAAAGTATCTTCTACTTATTTGCCTGACTAGCAAAGAAATACTTAACAACAACAACAACAACAACAATAATAATAATAATAATAATAATAAAAAAATATATTTGATTAGTAAGGCCATAGTCAAATAGGGTTAGAGACTGGTTGGTGACCATCTGGCAACCACCAGCCACGAAGGAAAAAATGTGTATTCCCCGCCCGATTGGCTAGTAGTTGCTGGAGGTTGATGGCAGTCTCTGTGAAACTGACTGCTAAAGCCCCAGTCACACAGGCCTAGAGACCGGTCACAAAGAGGTATATGGTGCTGCACTGAAAACCTCCTTGTGATTGCATTGGTTGGTAGCAGATTGCCGCAGTCGCCTGTAGTCTGTATGGAAGATGCCGCTTGTCTAAAAACACTTACCAGCTCCTCTTCAAGTGGATGTGAAACTGTGAAATCAGAAATGGAGAACATTCGCCTTCAAAGTAAAAGCTGCACCTTTAGAAACGTGTTGGTTGCTGCAGTGAGGCACAACTTTTACTTTGAAGGTGAGCATTCTCCATCACACTTTTTCAAGTCTCACTGCTGCTCACTGAGCAGTTGGCGAATGTAGAAAGTGGGTGAAAGCACTTAACTGGTATTGTGACTGACACCTATTAAAAGGCCACTGCAATAATCTAATTTAGAGAAAATAAACACGTGAATAATAGCTTGACTGCCTCTAAAGCTCAGTATTGATCGGGTCCTAACAATATTCGTCAAATGGTGGTAGCAGAACTGAGCAGCTTTGTGTATAGGCATTTCTCAAAAGTGAGGTTTGTATCAAAAAGCACAAGCATGCGATTAACTAACAACAGATTAATACAGGTACTGATAGCATGAGGACCACAGGGGACTTAAAATATGTTCAGTGTGCACATAATGAAGTCTAATTATTTCCGGTGACACTGATCAATTGACTGTCAGACTTTCTTTATATTAGCACACAGATATGTCAGTATTGGATTAATCATCGCCTCAATAAAAAAATTAGAGTTTTCCACCTTAAAACTAAGTTTACTTTTTCTTTTTCCTTCCATGTGTCTGTCAATTTCACTACACCAGAGTGAGAATGCGATTATGCTATAATATAATCCTAATCAATTTACTGGCTTATCACAGATATATCAGAATTGGTGTAAGATGTTTATTTCATGTCCTGCAGAGCATCTCTGACTTCACTTTTTATGACCCGCTCAGCACAACTTATCATAATGAACAGGGGCGGACCGATCAGATATCTGGATCAGATTTCACTCTGACCCTGACTCGAAAAAGCTAGACTGGACGTCGATGACGATGAGCTGATCTACAGCTGATCCATTCAATTCATTCAACTCACTTCGCTCTCAGACTGCTGGCTTACTTGTGGTTCCTAGGGTATTTAAAAGTAGAATGGGAGACAGTGTAATATATTGTATTATTTAATATTGGTACTTTAACTTGTTAATTACTTTCTTACTGTCCTGGAGCAACTGTAACCACATAATGTCCTCATTGACTAATAAACTATTCTGATTCTGATTCAGAGCCTTCAGTGTGTGTGAGAGAATTTTATTTATTTACTTTATTTATTTATTGTTTCTCTTTATTCATCTCTTCTATTATTACTTTTATACTTATGAGAGCCATTTTTAAGCAGTAGTGCAATAAATTTCATTGTATATTGTATTGTACAATAACAAATAAAGGAACCTTGAACCTTCAGCTATCAGGTCCCTCTACTATGGACCCAGCTCCCAGTTTGGATTCAGGAGACCGACACTCTCTCTACTTGTGAGACTAGACTTTTTGATAAAGCTTACAGTTAGGGCTGGATCACCTGACCCTGAACCATCCCTTGGTTATGCATGTCTAGGCTCAAACTGCTGCGGGACTTCATGTGATACACCGAGTGTTTCTTCTCCACTCATCTCTTTTCACTGCCCACGTGTTTATACACCACTGCAGTCACTGCATTTTCGTTTTCTCTCTCCCTTAGTCTGTGTTTTGTTCTGTCTCCCTGTGCTCTCTTTCTTCTTTCTATTTCCCCTCACCCTCCAATCAGTCACGGCAGATGGCTGCCCCTCCCTGAGCCTGGTCCCGCTGGAGGTTTCTTCCTGTTAAAAGGGAGTTTTTCCTTCCCACTGCTGACAAGTGCTGCTCATAGGGGGTTGCTTGATTGTTTGGGGTTTTCAGAATACTGCATGGTCTTTACCTTACAGTATTAAGTGCCTTGCAGTGATTGTTGTTTTGAACTGTTGTTTATTACACCGCACATCAGCAGCAGTGTACTGGTAGCTAATGTAGCGTGGAGTACACTAACAGTAAAGTGTCAGCGGCTTGGAAGGATTTCGCTACAGCTACAGACAGCTTTTATTTCTATGTTCACTGAAGTATCAGTTTATTTTTAACTAAAAAAAAAACCAACATACATGATCTATACTATTAATCATGCATAAAGAACAGGCCTCACTTTAAAAGAGATGGTATTTTGGTTGCTGAATATATATGGAAGTGACTTCAGTGAAAAAGATATACCCAGCAGTCAAAAACACCACAATACTACTTCTATTTCTACCAATAACAATGAGAGCAGGTCTAACTTTAAAGAGAGAGATGGTATTTTTGTTGTAAGGAAGTGGAAGCCAAAACTATGATTTAGCAGGATTCAGAAATATTCATCTTGGCTGGTGTGTGTAATCTGACCTACAATAGCAAGGAATAAGCAGACCTTACAGACTGGGTCATAAGTGGATAAAAGGGAGAGAAACAGTTAAATGAGCTGCAGTGAGTCCTGATTAACCCAACAGCGAGCAAATCAAATAAAGAGCATTGCAGCGCCTTTGGTCTGACCCGTCTGTGTCTGCCAAGGTGGAAAAAGTGAAAGCGCCACAGACGCTGATTCTGCTGTGACGGGACTGCCGGCTAATCATAAATTACAAACACACACCAGGAGAAAACATTACCGTGAGGTTATGCATTACATTAAGACTTCTTTCAATGCCAAGGTCACTTTGTCATCAAGATAGTGTCAGGGCTCTGAGCTGGGATAAAATGAATATCAATACGGATATTTGTCATGATCAGGCCTATCACTACTCACACAGAGCATCTGTGTGCAGCTGGAACTTCCCAAATTTTACGTCATGTGTTTGACATGCTAAAATATTTAGTTGATTTAAAAGAAATGTAAAATTATGACATGTGGCAATTCCAGCTTTGAAAAAGTGGGGATTTACTGCTTTTGTTTTTATATTCGTTGTGACTTCATTTTTCTGTGGTGTTGCAAGTTGCTTGAAAAAGCAATAAAAACATCATTATTAGGTCATTTGTGACGACAATTTTTGACTGTTTTTCAGCAAGTTAGGCACCACCAAAAACAACTGCATGATTTATCAATTATGTAGTCACTGGATTTAATAATTACATGTTATATGTTTAGAGGTAGTGAAATCCTATTATAGTTTATCAAAAAAAACAGACTAGGAACATTTTTAATTATGAAAAACTTCAATATTAGCTGCACTTAATATTTTATATACTTAATACTCAATATTTTTCTACCAAAGACACCTGATTAATCATCTGATCCATAAAATTAAAACTGTTTAAAGTGCCCATTGATGTTCCCCAAAGCAAAGTTGACATATTTAAAGCTGACTAATATTTCAAAGCAGCTTTGTACAAGTCACAGTTTAAAATAATCCTTTCTTACATAATTTATTCATCACCCATTGTCTGAAACAGGCCAGTTTAGCTCCACTCCCTTTAAGCCAACTTTCTTCTGATTGGCTGCTCCTCGCAAACAGAAGGTTTGAACAGCAGGTAGGTGGAGCTTATGTGCTTTCAGCTACAGCTGTGTGTCTGAGAGGACCATATTAGGGATATTTCCTCTCTTTGATATCAAATGGATCCAAGAGAGGAAAAAACTGTCTGAAACAGAGCATTTGGGTGCCAGAGATTACTTTCATATACACTTATGGTCAAAAGTTTACAGACACTCATCACAGGCATGAATGTCGTGGTAATTTTGGGCTTTTAATGATTTCTTTGAACTGTTCTTTTTCCAGGGTGGAAGGATTGTACAGCATACAAGCTGTATGTTGGCCATGATTAAAAGGAGAGATCACCACTATGACAGCTCGTATATGGCAGAAAATAAAAGGAAAGCATAACTTTGAATGATCCAGGATACAAAAAAAAGGTAGTTATCACAGAAAGCCTGAAAATATTCACTTTTTAGAAGCTATAACTGCCAGTGGCCATTATGCCTGAAAATCACTCATCAATTTTCAGATTTATTTGCCACCTTTGCCAACTAGAAAACAGTCGAGTAAAAACCTGACTTAATAACGTTGTATTGAGTTATTTGGTGCAAGAAAAAACAAAACAATATCGCTGTAAACACGCGTCTGACCTGCAGCCCAACTTTGTAAAAGTCTCTGACAGTAAGTTACTCAGTGAGCTGCAGCTTAAAAATGCTCCTATATATGAGCTTAAATAAGGAAGAGCCTGTTTTCAGCCCCACAGCTGGACAGCTGCAGACACAACACTGATGTTTCTCAGTGTTAATGAAGAAAAACAACCGTGACAGAGCCAGCATGGCAGGAAGAAAACCTCTGCATTACACGGTGAAAAAAAAACACAACAACAACAAGAACCGCAGCTACATTCAGCCCGAGCTGCAGCCCGAGCTGCAGCCCGAGGGCCCGAGTCCACCAAACTACATAAACACGGTGAAACGTGCAGCCAGGCTAACAGTAAATTTCCACTGAAGCATCGACGCGGAGCCAGGATAGCATCACAGCTAGCCACCAAACCCGCTAGCACCTGTTCAGCAGCGACGAGGGTGAGAAAATAAGCCGAGTTCACAGAACCTGACAGACACAGGAGGATGGGTGGATGGATGGGTGGATGTAGGGCTTCGGACACAGCTGGCTAAGCTTCACCTCTGCAGCCGCAAGATGACAACAACGTACCTTCCTGATGCCTCAAATCCAGCTCGGACGCAGCAGTTCATCCTTTTCCTGAGCTGAAGCCGGGCTTTCGTTTCCTACACCAGCGGGTTTGACATTCTCCTCATCCTGGTGGTGTTTTCTTTTTTCAGTCCCATTCCTGTGTCAGTGACGTTCACTTCCTGTTCCCATCACATTCCCACCCACAGTCTCTGTGATAGTACGACAGCCTGGAAGGAGCGCAGCTGATCGATTATTCATCAAAACAACCGAACAGAGAGAAATGACCAAAGCTGCTACTTTACAGACATGTGTTGTTCGATTAATCCGCGAGGACGCGAAATTCAGTCATTTTAATCAACTGTTAATCATGCAACGATTTTGCACATTGTGATGTCACTATGAAATGTTGCTGCAGGGATAAAACAGGGAATCTGAGGAGTGAGCAGAAACATGCACAACTTTTTCTTTTTTTTTAAAAAAAAAACCTTTTATTTCCACCAAAAATACAGTCAGAACTTGTCATCATTTAATTAAATTTTATCAGAATCAGTGTATGAACTTTAGTGAAGCTGCAAGGAGCAGAGTTAGTGAAGGTAGAGTTTAAATACCTGATTAGAAATAAGTACATCAGAGGGATGCAGTTTGGAGACAAAGTTAGAGAGACAAGGCTGAGATGGTTTGGACATATGCAGAAGAGGGATAGTGGAGATATTGGACAAAGAGCTGCCAGGCAGGTGGAAAAGAGGAAGACTAATGAGAGGAGATTCATGGATGTAGTGAAGGAGGACATGCAGAGGGTTGGTGTGACAGAGGAGGATGATAGAGAGATGGAGGCAGATGATCCACTGTGGTAACCCTTAAAGGGAGCAGCCAAAAGAAGAAGAAGTGTATGAAATTTAGAAACTTTATTTCACACACTGGTCCTTCTCTATACAAAAGAAGAAACAGGATGAAAGAACATCTGGAGTCACTTAAAGTATGCTTGGTTAAAGTCATTCTGGCTCCATTTTTAGAGTCAATTTATCGACATATTAATTGGTGCATAAAATTTCTCAGCACTGCATGAAAGGTAGGAAGATTAAGAGTTACAAAGCTCTGGCTTTCACTCGTCCATCTTGGAAGCTTGAGCATGGTCCTAAATGCATCGTCACATGTGTAGAGTGGTGTACAGCAGGCTGGTCTGTACACAATTTACCAGCTAACATATTCTTTGAATTCAGTTTACAAATGACAATATTGCACCCCGTCAGACCCCACTAGATAATAAAAGGGTGTAGTCTACTCCTACATCTGGTGGGTTTTTTGGCCCCCACCCTTGAGTTATGGCTCAGCCCTTGAGTTGGGAGGTCACCGTGACCTTTGACCAACACATTTTGAATTTGTTCATTGTTGACTCCAGGTGGATGATTGTGCCAGGTGTAATATTTCCCCCAGGTCAGAGGTGTCAGTCTCATTTTACATCATGGGGCTCTTACAGCATAATTACATCTTAAGTGGGCCGGACCAGTAAAGCTAGTTTAGCTACACACTTAATCCTTGAGATGTGTAAGAAAAAAAGTGCAATTTCAACAATAAGTCTCAGTTTTTCCACATTATGCAGGAATGCTGCTGTAGTAAATCAAAAAACCATCAGCATAGCTCATTGGGTTTACACAGTATGAAATAAAGGATGTTATCCCTGGGAAAAGGGAACTTTTCTATTATTAAAAAAATCCATCACAAGTCACAGGTTACTGTCTGTAAAAGATGTGACCTTGACCTTAACCTTGAGCACAGTTTGGGTGAAAACACATTAGGTGATTGTTGTGTACAAGTTTCACTGAATTTATGGCCAGTACTGTAGGAGCAGGAGCAATTGTTGTGAATGGACCATGGCAGAAGCTCATTGGTCCTTTGGCCAGGTGAGCTGAATACTAGCCTAATTTTCCTTCATTCAATGGTTTATCTATTATGTAAATGCCAAATGTCTTTGTCAGTCAGAAGACTTAAAATGATGAAATTACAGTTAAAATTTGAACATTTATTTGAAATTTCCACATTTTTAGAGGCCAAATTGGATCCTGTGGTGGGCCATTTCTGGCCCACGGGCCGTAGGTTTGACAACTCTCCTCTAGGGACAGAAGTGCAATTACAGTGACCTTTGACCATGAAAATCTAATCAGCTCATCCTTTAGTCTGAGTGAACTTTTCTACCACATGTGAAGGAATTCACTCAGTTCACTGGGGGAAAGTGTGTATTCCCTGACACCAACTACATAACAAATGAAAATGGGAATTTCAGTCTTTTAGCAGTTGCTGGAGGTTGCAAGGATTTTGGATAGCCAGGGGGTCGCCGACTGGTCTCTAGGCCTGTGTGACTGGGGCTTCAGTTTAAAAATAAATAAATAAATACACTGATGTTTTGGTAATATGTTTTCAAAACCCAAAATTCATGAGGATAAAATTCTGTTTTTGGGTTGTTTTTTTTGCCTCTTGGGTGTTCCCCCAACTGTGTGTGAACCCTGGGCCTGTTCCCTGAATGCCCATTGAAGCAGTTAATATTTGATCAAAAGGTTTATATTTGAGTTTCTGGTTTCTGGATGGAAGTGGCATTTCCATCCCGTCAGACAGAAATGTGTCACCACTGAACAAAAGCAGAGAAATGAATCATTTATTTATTAATGAACAGAAGCAACAAACCAAGTGTAGTTCTTTTAGATTCTTCACATTATAATACATTAACTTTGGAAAACATTAGAGATGTTCACACGGCCCTTTCTCATCACATACTTCACAATATCTTCTCTTACTGCGAGTCTCTGTTGTTTCCTCGTATCCTGTGCTCTTATTGGCCAACAGTGCCATCTACTGATGAGAAGGAGAAATATCACTTACAGACTCAGAATGATTTGATAGGATTTTATTTATCAGAAGAGCTAAAAGGCTGTGAGTGAGCTTTAACAACTGGAAATGAGATGATCTACTGCACTGATGACTCAAAGTTTAAACCAATAAATCTCAGATTTCTCCATCGTCTAAGTAATCTCTCATCACGAGCAGGGAAAACTACTTTGTGTTTGAACTTCCTCAAAGTGTGGTAACTATTGATTTGAAAATACTTGACATTCAAATCAAGTATTTCACCACCTCAGTCTGGTGATTCTGAGCTCATAATGACGTCTTTTTGAATGCTTGAAGTCTGAAATGAAAAAAGACACCTTATTGATCTTGGCCCGTCTGCAGGCTATTAAACATATCATCCTGCTTTGTTTGTTCCAGACTGTATTTCCACCAGGTTCTTTATCATTAAACACTTTGCACGTTGCTCTCAGGTTTGAGGCAGGCTGTGGTAGAAGGCATCATCTCTGCGGTGCTGCTGGACCGGCATGTTCCTCCTTGTTCTGCTGACTTTCCCCAGGTCCACCTCCACCAGCACCAAACCTGGCTTCTCCCCTCCGCAGTCACCCAGCACATCACCCCAGGGGTCCACTGCCAGGGCGTGTCCATACGACGAGCGCTTCTCGTGGTGCTGTCCAACCTGCGCCGCCGCCAGGACGAAGCACTGGGTCTCAATCGCCCGTGCACGGAGTAACACCTGAGAGCGAAAGCATTTAAAGGGGCATTTTTATAGATGTTTGGGTATAAATCTTCCAGTAATCCAGCTGCCTTATAATGAGCCAGCGCACCTCCCAGTGAGCAGCTCCTGTTGCCACAGTAAAGGCTGATGGGTATGTCAGGATCTCAGCCCCGTGTCTTTGCAGAGCGACCGATAACTCGGGGAATCTTAGATCGTAGCAGATGCCCAAGCCCACCTAGATCAAGAACAGGGTACATGAACCAACCTTAATGTTACTGCATATACTCAAAACAAAAGTAGTCCAAACAAGAACTTTCTAAATAAATAACTCTGCTTTATTTTTGGTGGATATTTAGCATTGTATGTAAATAGCAACTGCAAGTTTCTGTGAAACTAGTACCAAAAGTAAAGATTCTTATTTTATTTACCCTTTTCCTCAATCACACACACCTCACTATCTTTACCTCATTTCATCTCTTGATTTTCTCATCACTGATTGGCTCCTGAGTTTCTCACCCAGCACACATTATATAAGGATATATATATAACCCACTGCAGAATCATTGATGACTGTTTTCTTTTGCATTCTGATCAGATGCCCATGATGATAACAACCTTACCTTAACTTTGAACCTCCAAATTAACAAAAAGTATCTGTATATGAAGAATTAACATGAATTTGCAGGTTTACAGTCTCTTAAAGTGACACCTTTCCGATCGGAGTCTGGACTGGGGCCACGAGGGAGGGTCCAGGAATGGTGAAAGCACTTTCTTTGAGGGATACTCCTTTTTCTGGCAGCTCCACATCAAACAAGTGGGACTTCCTGTAGACTGAAACGATGTCACCTGAGAATGAAATGACAGCATGTCAGTGTGAGTGAACCGGATTTTGTGTGCTAAACAGTGGCAGAAAGCAGAGGGAGGGCAGACAGTGGAAAGCACCTCTATCATTAATTATGATGTGACTGTTGTAGATTCGTCGGTCAGCCTCCCAGTCGTGTCCCTGCTCGTGAAATCCTCCGAGAGACAGCCACAACTCCAACTTCCTGGAAGAAACAGGGACTGAAATACTTATTATCCACACCTTTCCAGCTGGCTCCAATCATTACTGCACAAAATCTATGGCTGCCCTCTTTATTTAAGCCATGAAACCAAGAGTACATTTTGCCTTAACAAGTTGATTTTTCTCATATCTGCTTGGACTGCACTAGTATTTATGCAATTAGTGAGAACGTCATCTTTCACTCCTGGTGCTGGATACAAACAGAACAGAGACTGAAAGCTGTTTGTTTACCTGGCCAGCTGAATGTATCTTGAGATCGTGTCTCCTGCCAGGCTCTCTGACAGTGACAGTGTCTCCTCTCTGCTGGATCCAATGTAGTCAAAGCCCTCAGGCAGGAAGACCATGCTGGCCCCTCGCTGCTTGGCTTCCTCCACCAGCTGTTTGCAGACAGAGAAGTTGGCCTCTTTGTCAGGGGTAGCCGTCACCTGACAGACTGCAGCCAGCGGGTGAGGTGAGCTGGACATCCTGCACAGAGAAGAGGTTGCTTTTCAGCTGCAGGCCTAAGAAAACTTTCAGGTCAACCACCACAGTTGATCATTAACTACTACATTAACTACTCAGTTATACAGTTACTGAACGCAGCTTTGGACTCACTGTGGCTTTTTAAGGATATGAAGACATTTAAATCATCTAATTTAAATTATCTGTAAAATAAAACCTACAAATAAGCCAGTATTTGAATGTTAGTGGACCAAATCTATGAGTTTTTATGCTTTGATTTCACTGTTTTTGACATAACCTGAACTGCACAAAATTTGTTACAAAGGTTAGCTCATAGCTGTAAAAAATAATCCATTCTTTGGCAACAACAACAACAACAACAACAACAACAACAACATACCTGTTTTGCAGCCTGATCTTATGTCTCAAAGTTGGGAATGAGACCAAACACTTTGCAGATGATCCCAAAATGCACCTGATCCTGAACATCGGCCCCAAACTCTGTCAGCTTCCCTGTTTAGTCGGTTTTAGGATCATCATGTCATTTGGTTCAGTGTTCAGCTCTGTCCTCTTCAACAGGAAGGTTTGGGTTCATTCTTCTTCTCCAGTGAGCATCAGTGGCTACAAAGCAGCATAAAGCACACCAGCTCCACCCACTGGAGAGTCATTATACTGGTGTATTAGTAACATGCTGCATGTTGCAGAAATGAATGAATAAATAAATAAATAAATATCACAGTTACAAAGCCCTTCACAGTTAAGATAAAACCACACGTTAAAGTCTGCATGTCCAAATTTGCAAACACAGTCAACCATACGGCTTAAAAATTAATTAATTCGTGCATTTGGAATGAACTATAAATGATGGGTGAAAGATGAAGGAAAAACCACCCTATCAAAAATAGATTGATTAGATGGGATTATGTAAGAAAACAAGAAAGCCTTGAAGATGAATGGCATTTCCTCAAGAAAAGTTAAAAGAAGTCAAACAACATATGAAGAAAAGTAGTCTACAACCCGAATTCCGGAAAAGTTGGGAATCTTTAAATTTGAACAAAATGAAAACCAAAGGACTTCCAAATCACATGAGCCAATATTTTATTCACAAAAGAACATAGATAACATAACAAATGTTGAAACTGGGAAATTGTACCCCTTCATCCACTAAATGAGCTCATTTCAAATTTGATGTCTGCTACAGGTCCCAAAAAAGTTGGCATGGGTGCAACAAATGGCTGAAAAAGCAGGAAAGTCCAAAAAGATTCAGCTGGGAGAACATCTAGAAACTAATTAAGTTAATTGATATCAGGTCTGTAACATGATTAGCTATAAAAGGGATGTCATAGTGAGGCAGAGTCTCTCAGAAGTAAAGATGGGCAGAGGCTCTCCAATCTGTGAAAGAGTGCGTAAAAAGATTGTGGAATACTACAAAAACAATGTTCCTCAACGTCAAATTGCAAAGGCTTTGAAACTCTCATCATCTACAGTGCATAACA
>VUQS01032401.1:0-13669 GCA_015108495.1 Heterochromis multidens | reverse complement strand
ATTGTGGCATGATGTGTTGCCTTTTGAGATATTTTAGCCTACTTCACTTTGTCAGGCAGGTTCTATTTAAGTGAGTTTGTGATTCAGCAGGTCTGGCAGTAATCAGGCCTGGGTGTGGCTAGTGAAACTGAACTCAGCTTTCCAAAAAAAATTTGGTTAATCACAGTAAATTCATGATTTAACAAGGGGGGCAATTACTTTTTCACACAGGGCCAGGTAGGTTTGGATAGCTTTTTTCCCTTAATAAATGAAATCATCTTTTAAAAACTGCATCTTGTATTTACTCGGGTTATCTTTGTCTAATATTAAAATTTGTGTGATGATCTGAAACATGTAAGTGTGACAAATATGCAAAAAACTAAGAAATCAGGAAGGGGGCAAATACTTCTTTGCACCACTGTATATGGTGAAGTGGTAATGTGCCTTTTGTGTCCCTTTATGTATGTCTAATACTCACTGTATCACCTAATTAACAAGTGTGGACGCTAAAAGAACTCCCTTATTACAATATGAGTCATTCTGAACTTAATTGCAAAGTTTTGAGCTAATTTGAGTTGTTTCAGCTGACCAGTCTTACTTATTGACTTCTTCTCTATACAGTATTGACTCTTCTGTCTGTCTGCAGCTTATGTGTCAATGAACAAGTCACGTATTCATATGTGAAGTTAATTAGTTGGTAAGTAAATCACTGTCAGGTCATCAACACTGTCTGCCTGAATTACCACACTAAATTATCCTTGTTAATCATTCACTACTTACTTTTTGTAAGTTGTTTCCAAATCACTTTACAAACCAGTACTTGAATGTCCACCAGTTTACTGTTTTTATTCATAAAACATTGTAACAAAAATGAACATTACATTTGTATGTACAGCTTTTGCTTGTTAGCGTTATTTTAATGCAAGACTTTTACTTAAAAGTTTTTAATACAAATCTGTCAGAATAGTTAGAGAATCCACTTTAATTTTCCTGTGCAGCACTTTAGGAACGGTTTCATTAGCCTCGCGTGCAAATAGAGACAACTATAGGTTATTAGCTTTACTCTATTGTAAGTGATATAGGTGACCTTCAGATCTAATCATTACATTCTGTTCTGAGCTCTTCCCTTGTAGTCTGTGAAAACCAGTTCATTAATCAACATTTCACATCTCTTCACAATCCAAGGTCACCATACCCATCCTGTCCTGTGAAATTAGCGAGTGAGTGACGTGGATGAATGAATTGACAAAAAGATTTTAGACAAAAAAAATAAATAAAACGCTGCATGAGCGATCCACTGGCTGCCTGTCACTGATAAATCACTCATCCTGCAGGTGGCTTTTGCAGAAAAACATGCATAGTCACTCTCATAAACAAACACACAAAGTCTCCCCTCTCTTTAGCATGTCGTTCCATCCCATTCATAAGCCCATGCAGTGGATTTGAAGAGGTTTTCATGATTACACCCAGTGTCCTCAGGGTCTGGAACACCTCTGCTATTAGACTTTATTAGGACCAAGGTTATCCAGGGACATGTCTGTTAGGGTGAAATGATATGGCCTGCCACTGGTCTAAGTGCCAGCCTGATGAATCTGTCAACAGCACAGGAACACATCACAGACATGATTAGAGAGATAGAATGAGAGAAACTGAGAATAAATGAGGGCTAGGAGAAGAAGATGAAGAGGAGGGATACCAGAATTGGTCTTGGGTGGGAAGGGGTAATGAGTACAATTTCAAAGCTTAGAAGATGGATAAAGGATAAGGACTAGCCAGCTAGCAGAGACTATGTCCAGATCGATTTACATGTCTCTGGCATTGATCAAACTCCCCTGTGCAGGGAATTTACCTCCGCTTCACAAAGGATGACTGATAAAGTGATTATGAGAAAAAAAACCTGCTGCACTGACTGACTGTGTATTTATCAGTGTATTTTGTATGTGCACATACATTTGTGTATTTGTGTGGTCCACAAGGAGGGAAAAGCGATAAACAGAAAAAGATGAAAGTAAGACAGAGATTACTTTTTTCAGTTCAAAAACTTTGACTGGAATGGAATCATACAAATAAATGATTTTATTTTGTGTTTGTTTTGCTCCCAGTGCGACCAGCTCAGTTGTGAGAGATAACACAGCTACCTAATGTGCACACGCCTCACCTCACCAAACACTGTTAAATCCATTGCCCCGAGCCTGTCTTTGTAAATTTCTAAACCAATTTTGGATAAGCAGGTTCTCCCAGAAGCACACATTAATATCATCTCAAAATTAGTGATTATGCCCTGCACAACAAATAGATTTGGGACACATTATGACTGATGTCTTTCTGCAGTGTTGTAACGAGTATAGTGTGTCCTTGAAACAGATGTCCTTACATGCTGGTTACCAAGACTGACATGCAGCAGTCTACAGCTACTCAGCTCCTTCCAGCTGACATGCACGTGCAAGGACATACACACAGACACACACATGCTTGCATACACACCGGCTTGGCTACCTCCTGTCCCTTATTCTGCCCTACTGGCTCACTGACCGACATATGGATGGATAGGGGTGGCTCTTGGCTTGCCATGATCAGTGGAGTGTGTATACAGTGTGTGTGCAACATAGAGTAATGTATCCACATGTCACAAGTATGAATGGCTGACAAGCTGACTGGTTTTGTCTGTTAGCCAGTAGCCAAGCTGTGCTGTCTCCTCCCCTTCTGCTCACTAACAGTTAGACCAGGTCTTCTCTCTATCCATTACCGCATCTAGATCTTACTTCTCTTTCTCCCATATGTTATCTGTTTATCTATCATAAACCTCTCCTAAAATGACATATAAAAAAGTCACATTTGCATTTTACTTTTCCATTAAAATCAAACAAATTAAATTTAGGTAAGAATGAGAATCCTGTGTGATGTCTTTATTAAGCAAAGAAAAAGGGATACATAAGCTTAGACCTTGATGTTGAAGACAGGTAGATTAAGAGTAAAAAACTGCTTAGTTAAAAAAAAAAAAAAGTATGAAGTTGTTTGTGAATTTTAAAACTGAATTGTATGAAAATACATATTTGGGGGAAAAAAGATGTTATGCTGTAAAGATGATGACCTCTGGCATAAAGCAGTCAGAAAAAATACAATGGATTAATCTTAAAAACCATGAGTCATGCCATCATAAGTCTATGTTTTACACAATGAAATTGTGTGATTCACTTTTGAGATGCCCCGAAATATGGAAACAAAAAAGTCATTGACATCAATTAATGGATATTTCTTCTGTCCCACAAAGTAAAGCTGTTAAAGTGGAGAGGTCTCCTGTGTCTTTTGTTGTCACGTGCTTGTAACTCGTTATATTGGTGCCTCATGTTATCATTCACACTCTACTTGGTGCATGGCAATGTTAACAGGTTGTCCTTTCCCCATGTTGTGTTAATTAACAATAAAAGACCCAGGAGATGGGATGGTGATGTGCAGGGAGTATGGATCAAGCTAGCACGACCCCCCCCCCCCTTCGTAACATTTTTCTTTTGCTGTTCTCCATTGGAGAGAATTACATGGCTTTTTCTTTATCCCTTCCACAGCCACACATCCTCCCCTGTCTCTCTTTTGTTTTTTTTTTTTATCCACCCAGCAGCTCTTGCACGCACTGCGGCCTCAGTTTTAACATAGCCACCCCTTTTTTTTTTTTTTATCTGACACACATGGTTGCCCTGCTGACTTTGATCCTTAGATCTCAGTATCAAGGGACCATTCACTCACTTGCCTGGGGAGGTGACAGAAATGTCTGTGTTTTCCTTCTGTGGGGTGAGAGAGACAGGCTGGAAAAATAGTGTGAGGTGCAATAAGTGGAGAGTGAGAGATGACAGAGCCTGTGATCCTGTATTTTACCCTTTGAGATTTTGGGCTGGCTTCTGTGTTTGGTCACTCTGTCACATGTGACATGAATCTAATTTCTTTGCATCTTTATTGTTGTCTTCACGCCTGTAATCCTCAGGTCTCTATCACTGGCCATGGCGATAAAACTATTGATGTTGCCACTCATTTGTTTGCTCATCCATTCAGTCATTTAGATCCAGGGTTGTAATTTAACAAATCAATAGCAAGCTGATGGAACAATGTTAAACTGGCTCTCATCCTCTGAATTTGGAGTGACACCAGTTACTCCTTTGTCTTATTTGTCCAACTTGCTCCAGCCTTCCCAGCCCTTCTCTCTTATATAGGCTTATTTCTGTATTGCAACATCTATTCTTCACTTATTATTCTTCACTTTTCATTAGACTACAGCCTAATTAAAGGTAACAAATCACAAAAGATGTACTTTTTAGACAGAACAACATGAAAATTAAACACCTAACCCTTTTATCATTCAACACACAGCTTGATTTTCCTTTTTTATTACAACTTAACTGTAGTTGCAATTGTAGTCTTAGTTAATATCTTAAAAAAAATCACTTCTGCTGCTCCTTCCTATTGAGTCATCTGTTGTGGCAGGATGTGACACTGATAGGGAAGCCTGTGGGTCGAAGTGTGCCAATCAACTCTTTTGCTAACAAGCTCCTGTTCTGATGTCTTCTGTTAATGATGTCCACTTCACAACAATAACCACACTACTTTACATTCGACCCCTGTTTTCTGGTGAGGCGTCTTTTTTTTCCCCTGCCTTGCAGACCCATTTGGTTATCGAGAAATTGACCAGAAATTGCTGCAATTTGAACTGCCAAACACAAAAAGAACACAAGACAAGATAAAAAGAGCGTGTCTTCATCTGACCTCCTGTCCATCTGTTCAGGTGCATGTGTGTATCTTGGTGAACAATGTCCAAGTGCCTGCTAATAAAGGCCTAATGAAGTCCCATGGAGAAACGGCAACTGGAGAGAATTGTCCACACTCACAGATGTGAAATTTAATGAGAGAGTGTGCCATGTACAGGAGCCAGGCCAAGACAGGGAATGGCCACCTGGTATTATTTATTACTAACATGAAGTTAAGGAGGAGTTATGTGTGTATTTGAGTGAGTGAGCAGTGTCTGTGTGGATAAATGCAGAAACTGTTGGTGTTCCTCCTTTGTGTGTGTTGCATGTAATAGTTATGCATTAATCTGCTGCATGAACAGAACACATACTGTGTGACCCCTTTTCCATGAGAAAGCAAGTGAGGTATAACCATATTTGACAAATCACTTTTTGATAATTGTAGGCTGCTTAATGAAAGGAAAAAAAAAACGACACTGTACATTACTAGTAAGAGCAAAGGTTGTTTTGCAGAGTTATAGTAGTAAGTTAATCAACACCAAATCTTGCAGTAAGCACACTGTTGTACAGTTAAGTCTTCACATTAAGCTCATTTCTCTTATTTTCAATGAACTAAAAGGAGGTGTTAAAAGAAGCTTAGGAAATCAGCCCTGTAGGATTTCGACAGGTCATCTGAGTCCTGGTTAGTATTAGTCTCCTTGCAGGGAGCCTACTGCCAGCTAGCAAGCTAGCCACCATGGGCTCATTCTTAACAATGCACCTTAGCCTAAGGTGAGAAAATGGCATAGTGCAGTGCTGCTGATAGCACTCATTAGTGTCTGGATTAACCCTGATTAGCCTGGCTTTTCTCATGCTGATTCTTCATGCCAGTGCTAATTGTGCATTTATCACTTTATACCCTTTTCAGACTAAGATGTGTGCCTAGTTTTTCTAATATACTTTATATAACTTTATATTCTCTCGTGTCTTTCTTTTTGTTACCTCCAGCTTGAACAGTAGAATACTGCGCTGCATTTTCTTTTGAGAGACTGAATGTATTTAAGCAGGTTTTAAAATCATGTGTTTTGATAAGGAGTTTCTGAGTTGTTATTTGCCTACAAAATATGAATTGTGTGTAAATGAATACCACAATCACTTGCTTGGGCAGAGACCATTAACAAAAGCTGACTTGAATTTAAAGCATTGTGAGTATATAAGTCATTTGTAAGTTTTGTATTTATTACTTATTGAACAAACAGTTTTGGAGAGTTTAATGAAAACATAGTTAGCTGGCAGATCACAGTTTTGACTTCATTCCACAAGTGTTCATAAAGCTAAGCCAAACTGAGTATGACATTAAAGCAACGTGAAGGCTGTCACAGTCAAGTGACATAGTGAAATTGATTTTGATGAGATTGAGAGAGGAGCCTTTAACTCACGCTGTTCTTTCATCTTCATCCTTGTCAGTCAAAGTTAGATACTGAAGGTGGAGGGGAAAACGGGCAAGAATTGTGGAAGGGTGAGCTGATGACCGAGGGGAGACCAGGAGGACAGGGTGCTGAAGAGTAGTGTTGGATTCTGCCGAACTGGGTTGCATGCTGATTTTCAGTGGCAGCTGTACATGCTGACAAAGACCTCTGGAGATAGTGATACAAATCCAAAGTGATCAGGTGGACTTTGGTGAAATTTAGCTTTGTACAGTGTACATATCAACTAGTAGCTCCGTACATGAAACAAAACAAAAAACTTGGGGACTTTTATTATCTCAGCTATCTGTTTCTTCTGGACAGTGTAGTGTTTATATTTACAGCCAATAACTCAGACAGCTGTAAAGAATCCTTTTGTGGGCGATGTTCATGTACCTGAGTGCACATTTTGACCCATATTGACCTACGGTTTGTATTGTTGACTGTGGGTGAATAACATACAATCTGTGGACAGTGTTCAAATGTGGAATGTCTGAATCTGACAGATTATTCTCTTATCTAAACAAGCGGACTTGTGTTCACATCAGGAAAACTAGTGGATTATGAAATGTGACAGTATTTTCAAGGCTTGTTTTGTGAGAGAATGTGTAAGATAAGGCAAATGCAATCTGTTTTTCATCTGTTTTTGAAGCAAACAGTATTTTCCGCATGAGATAGCAATTATTACTGGCCAGGAAGCTAACCAGAGTGTGATCAAAGCTTATCTCTGTCCTTTCTGCCACTAGAAAGTAGCAGTCAGGTCCTTTCTTTAGTTTACTTATTCCATAAAGCTCTGGTACTAAAAAGTTGGGACAGGAGAAGAAAAGGCTGGAAAAGTAAGTGGTACTAAAAAGCAGCTGGACAAACATTTAGCAACTAATTAGGTTAATTGGCAACAGGTCAGTAACATGATTTGATATAAAAAGAGCATCTTAAAGAGGCAGAGTTTCCCTGAAGTAAAGAAGAGGAGAGGTTCATCAACCTGCAAAAAACTGCATCTACAAATTGCAGAACAATTTCAGAATAATGTTCCACAATGTAAAATTGCAAAGAATTGGAATATCTCATCATTTACAGTGCATAATACCATCAAAAGATTTGATCTGATCTGGAGAAACCACTGTGTGCAAGAGACAAGGCCAAAAGTCAGTATTGGATGTCTGTGATCTTCGGGCCCTCGGGTAGCACTGCATTAAAAACAGGCATGATTCTGTCATGAAAATCACTGCATGGGCTCAGGAACACTTCCAGAATTTATTGTCTGAACACAGTTCACTGTGCCATCCACAAATGCAGGTTAAAGCGCTATCATGCAAAGAAGAAACCATATGTGAAGATGATCCAGAAATACTGCTGTCTTCTCTGGGTCAAAACTCATTTAAAATGGACTGAGGCAAAGTGGAAAACTGTTCTTTGGTCAGATGAACTGAATTCCGAAATTCTTTTTGGAGAACATAGATGCCATGTCCTCCAGACTAAAGAGGAGAGGGACCATCCACCTTGTTATTGGGAACTCAGTTCAAAAGCCTGCATCTCTGATTGTATGGGGAATAGAGCCTATGGATTTGGCCTCTTGCACAGCTGGAAAGGTACCATCAATGCAGAAAGGTATATACAGATTTTAGAGCAACATATGCTCCAATCCAGACAACATCTTTTTCAGGGAAGGCCTTGCGTATTTCAGCAAGACAATGTTAAACTGCATCTATTACAACAGCATGGCTTCCTAGTAGAAGAGTCCGAGTGCTGAACTGGCCTGCCTGCACCTTTCACCAGTTAAAAACCTTTGGCACATCATAAAATAAAAAAATATGACAAAGAAGACCCAGGATTGTTTTGCACCTAGAATCCTGTATCAGACAAGAATGGGACAACATTCCTCTCCCAAAAGTCCAACAGCTGGTCTCCTCAGCTTCCAGACGTTTACAGACTGCTGCTAAAAGAAGAAGGGATGCTACACAGTGGTAAACATAGCCTTGTCCCAACGTTTTTGAGACATGTTGCTGCTATCAGATTCAAAATGAGCTAGTATTTATCATGAAATAGTAAAATGTCTGTTTCAACATTTGATATGTTTTCTATGTTCTGCTCTGAATAAAATGTGGGTTTTGCAAATCTGCAAATCATTGCATTCTGTTTTTATTTAGTTGTTACAGAACATTCCAACTTTTTTGAAATTAGGGTTGTACAGCTGTTACAGGCTGATCTCCCCCTAAAATTTACAGGTACCTCTGAAAAAACTATGGGTGATACCTCATAAAGGAATGCTTTTGGGGTTATCCGGTACTTTTACAAACCAGAGAATATTTACTTTTTAATAGGGGTGATCTTATTATTGATGTGGAGTGTTTTTAGGAATGTGATCACATTGATTTTCCAGTAATCAAACTCTTTTTTTTTTTTACTTCTATTTCTTCTTCCCTCTTTCTCTCTCTCTTACAGGTGGAGCGAGAAATAGCTATTCTGAAGCTCATAGAACACCCGCATGTTTTAAAGCTACATGATGTCTACGAAAATAAAAAATACTTGTAAGTATCAGCAGCTGATTTTGGTCCACTTTTGATTTGTGTAAAATATACTAAATCATAATTGTAATTCAGACACAGAATATGATTGGAAGTTTGTGTAAAAACATTTTTGGCAAAGAGATATCCTTACTCTCAAGTGCTGTTTTGGAAACCAGAACAGTCCTTAAAACGCCACAAATCATTCTGGTGGTCTGCAGAGCAGTTGTGATTGGTGTATTATGATTGCAGGCCAACAACTATAGCCTTGGAGGGATAGATGCTCCATTAGTATTGGCATGAAGCATTTAATTTGGTTGTGCACGCTAGGGGACTGCTAATAGGGAGAGGAAGCCTCCGTAATGTAAACACCATGACATGCTTATCAGAGGCAACACCATGGCATTAAGAAACATTAGCCGTGGAGAGCCTGCTGCAGCAGCTGCACACACACACACAGGCAGGCACACATAAGTTTATCAGCTTACTTTAGCAGTGGTGAGTGACAGTCCCATCAGTTGTTCATAGTAGACCTCTTGATCTATAGAGGACTGTTTGTCAACTAAATTCAATTAGTTTTCATTTTTAGCTTACAGACCAAATGGGATTGGACATGCAGTGCTGTACGTGTCATCCTTTAAGACGATAGGAACTGCAGAATATTATGATTCATCCTATAATTGGATTATTAAAATCACATTTTGTGCACATTGCTTCATGATTTCTGACAGACGGTCACTAGTAGCATCACAAAAGACAAATTGATTTACATTTGCATCACGAGTGATTTGAATACACTCTGAGCTTTGCATGAGTGATGTAATTTTTCCCTTAATATGGTTCAGATTCTTACTTACGATATAGCTACTTGAAAGCCAATAACTGCTAGACATACAGCATGTTTGGAGCTTGCAGTCCCAGAACTTAAAATATTTATTATTCTGCTAGCACAAGCCATTTAAACTTGTGTGGTGGATGTGTACAAGAGGTGACAGAGAAGGTGAAAGAGTCTGAGAGTAATTTTGGTAAAAGAAACAAAATATATCGCAGAAATTCTTGAACTAGCTACTACTGGGAAATGCAAAATTTCTTGCAAATCCGATAGACGGTGTATTCTTTTTTTGCTGCTGAAGATGTATTGATCTTATTAAATTCTTTGTCATGAATCATTAAAACAATCAAACAAGGAGTGCAAGACCTACAGTTGTGGTCAGAAGTTTACATGCACTTATCATGGACAGGATTGTCATGGTAATTTCAATTTCAGTGATTTCTTTAAACTGTTCTTTTTCTAGGGTGGAATGATTGCACACCATACATCTTTAATTACGTAAAAAACCATTTAGGTGCAAAAGTTTGAATTTATGTTGGATTTATTTTGGATTTTCTCCACACAAGGTCAAAAGTATACATACGGGCTCAAATATCTACATATACCGCCATAATATTTGATTGACCAGATGCTTTTGGTAGCCATCAACAAGCTTCTGGCATAATTCTTGCTGTATATTTGACCACTTTTCTTGGCAGAATTGGTAGAGTTCATTTAAATTGGTTGGTTTCCTGGCACAGACCGGCTTTTAAGCGTAGTCCACAAATTTTCAATAGGGTTAAGGTCGGAGCTTTGGGAAGTGCCATTCCAGAAGCTTAGTGTTAGCTTCCTTTATCCATTCCAAAACCAGTGTTGATGTGTGTTTGAGATCATTGTCCTTTTGGAACACCCATTTGTATCCAAGTTTCAACTGTCTAACTCACAAACTCAAACTCAAATTTATTTTTAAAGCATATTTAAAAAAAAAAAAAAGCTTGATCAAAGTGCTGTACAAAAGACAGAATGAATAAAAATAAATAAGGGAATAGATGGGAAATAATAAAATACATGTTAGTAGGTGCTAAACATATACAATCATGGCCAATAAAAGCACAAGAGACACAATGAGCAAATCAGACAGACTCAAATGCCAATGAATAAAAATAACTAAATGGAGGGAGCAGATTTGACTGTGAGGGGAATGCTGTTCCACAGTTTGGGGGCAAACACAGAGAATGCACAGTCTCCTCTGAGTTTAACTCTAGAGTGGGGGACAGTCAGAAACATCCAATCAGCTGACTGGAGGGACCTGGAAGCCAAGTAGGGGTGTAAGAGGTCAGGGATGTCAAAGAAGGAGCCAGACCATGAAGGGCTTTGTAGACAAACAGGAGGATCTTGAAAACAATTCTAAACCTCACTTGCAACCAGTGGAGAGAAGCTGAAACAGGTGTAATATGATCTCTTTTTTGGGTGACTGGGAGGAACCTAGCAGCAGCTTTTTGGACAAGCTGGAGATGGGACAGAGAGGATTGACTAAGACCAGTGTAAAGTGAATTGCAGTAGTCCAGGTGGGAGGAAATGAGGGCATGAATGACGATCTCAAGATCTCTCACAGAAAGAAAATGCTTAATTTTTGATATGGAGCGGTGATGGAAAAATGCTATTTTTAACCATTGAGTTAATTTGCTTGTTAAACTTAAAGCCAGAATCAAATATCACACCAAGGGTTTTGTCATAGGGCATGACATAGGTGTACAGATTGCCAAGCTGATCAGAAAACCCTCTGATGGAATTGGGGGAGTCAAAGAGGACAATTTCTGTTTTATCCTTAATCAGCTGTAGGAAGTTCTGTGCCATCCAGTTCTTAATGTCCTTAAGGCATATGATGTTGCTATCCAGCCTGGACTTGTTGGGATTGAGGTGGATATATAGTTGAGTATCACCAGCATAGGAGTGAAAGGAGATATTATCTTTATTGATGATTTGACCCAAGGGGAGCATGTACAGAGAGAATAGGATGGGACCTAAGAGAGAACCCTGAAGTACACCAACAACAAAGTGTAGCTGTTGAAGAAGAATTGTTTCCAAAGCTGACAGAGAAGGATCTATTTTTCAGGTATGAGGTGAACCAGTGTCGTGCTGTTCTGCTGATACCAGTACTGGAGTGCAAGCCTTGTAGGAAGATGTTGTGATCAATGGTATCAAATGCCGCACTAAGATTGAGGAGGACAACGACTAGCTGTTGACTTAAGGTGAAGTTGAAGAATTTGGAGGTAGTCCTCCTTAATTATTCCATCCACTTCGTGAAATGTACCAGTACCACTGGCAGAAAAACATCCCTGAAGCATGATGCTACTGCTACCATGCTTCACAGCTGATACAGTGTTGTTAGGTTTAAAAGCCTCACCTTTACTCCTTCAAACGTAACTCTTGTCATTGTGGCCAAATAGCTCAATCTTTGTCTTGTTTGACAATAAAACTCTTGTCCAGAAGGCATTTGGCTTGTGCATGTGGGCAGCTGCAAATTTCAGTTGAGCTTGAAGGTGTCGATTTTGGAGCAGGGGCTTCTTTCTTGGTCAGCACCTTTTCAGTCCATGGCGATGTAAAACTTGCTTCACTGCCAGTTCATGGTAGGCTTGAGCCTTGGTGGTTCCTGGGTTGTTGCTGAACATCCTAACCAATTTCAAAATCTGAGGGTGACCGTTTGGATCTTCTCCCAGACCTTGGCAAAGTGGTGACACTTTTGACTAACTTCTACTTGCGTACAATTGTTTAAACTGATGATCTTGGAATCTGCAGTTGTTTTGAAATTGCTCCAAGAGACCTTCCCAGCTTGTGTAAATCTACAGTTCTCCTTCTTAGATCTTCACTGAGTTCCTTGGACTTCTTCCTTGGACTCCCACAGTATTGGTCAATCCAGTGAGTGCCATCAAACAAATCCTTTTTATGCTGGCAAAAAGAAACTGCCAATTGATGTTGATCATGATCACTAATGAGAAGTTTATAGGCTTCGGCCTTGTCAAGTTAAAACACATTGTAGACCTTCCAGCACCACTTAATAAAAGATTTAAGTGAGTGTATGTATATATTTGAGCCTTTATGTATACTTTTGACCCTGTGTAGATTAGAGAAAATACACAATAAATTCAAATTTGTGAACCAAATTCTTGTTTTTTAAAATCATTAAAGATGTATGCTGTACAATCATTCCACCCTGGAAAAAGAACAGTTTAATGGCATCATTTAAAGCCCAAAATTACCATGACATTCAGTGTATGCAATCTTCTGACCACAACTGTATGTATATAGGAGTTAAAAGTCGTAAACCAGTAATAAAGTATTGCAGTATTTTCATAAACTTTGAATGCCTGAGTTTCTAAGATAGAATATTAAATCTGACAGAGAGATCCTGATTTCTGATGCTAGCTATTTTTTTTTCTGATAAAGCTATTTTTTCAGAGCCATATAAAAATTTTAAACAGTGTTAATCGGAGGAATTACAGCAGTAACATAAATGTATCTTTTTTAGGGTTAAAATTAAGTGGAGCATCCTGCTTAAAGGCTAGCATTAGTCTAAGCCAGACCAGGAAACTGTATTTAACTCACAGGCATTTATATTTGTTGCTGTGCTTATTCTGCATGCAGTATGTCTGTGTTTTTGTAATTTGTGTTCACTCACTTGTGTTTGGACTAGTTGTTATTTTTGCCAAAGCTGCTGAGGCTTTTCCAACAAAGGTTTTGCCTTTGGATTGAGGGTTGTTTAATGAGCACATGCATTGTGGCTAGTTACAGTTTGAGACACCATATGTTAATAAAATGAAAGAGATCCATGTACACCCTATTATCCAGAGGGAGAGAGACAGAGTATTTTACTATCAGTCTGGATTTCCCTTTGTCCTAGTGAAGACGGAGGGAGTTTGAGTACAGGATATATGAGCAGTTGAGATCGGAGCAGGAGCAGGGCACGGCTTGCTTTCAACCCACAGACACAGCTGCAGGCGTGGGTCAGTGGAGATTCATCTCCTCCCTCTCCCCTTGGAGCCGCAGAGCATGGCCACACAGTCAGGATGACAGAATGCCTGGCCACACAGACTCAAAGGCCATCTGACGAGAGGCCACGGGGAAATGATAAAGTGATGGCAAGGATGATGTGTGTGTGTGTGTGTGTGTGTGTGTGTGTGTGTGCATGCATATATA
>VUQS01032398.1:18975-43975 GCA_015108495.1 Heterochromis multidens | reverse complement strand
CCTTTATAAATGTTAGTCATCAAAAGGTTGATGCAGCTGTTTACTAGACTAAGTTTGGCTCACAGGAAGCTGTTCTCAGCTTTGAGGGAGGAGATTTCCAATGCATTATTATACATGTTTTTTTTTTATATATATATTTTATTTTTGTGTTGATCTACTGTATTTTATTTAGATTTTTTTCTTGACATTTTCTTGTAATTTGTTTAGCATTTCATTGTATATTATTTTAACCATTTATTTAGTATTCAATTTTGCATTCTGTTTCACTTGTTTAAAATTTAATATTTTAATTTGCTATGCAGGCTTTTATTAAAGTGTACTTAGCTTTTCATTTTGTATTTTTATTTCAACTTTTCTTTATTTCTTTATTTTTGCTTTATATTTAACTTTCACCTGTCGTTACTTTATTTACTTTTATTCTCCTTTTATTCTATTCAACAAAGTTCCTTTTAGTGTTATTTGTAAAGTGTTTTAATTACTTTTTAGCTTTTTTTAAAGTATTTTTCAGCATCTCATTAAGCATTTTTGTTTTATTTAGCATTTTATTGTTTTACTTAGTTTATTATTTAGTATACTGTTGCATTTTTCTTAGCCTTTTCTTCTTTTGGCTGCTCACTTTAGGGGTCGCCACAGCAGATCATCTGCCACTATCTCACCCTATCCCTAGCATCCTTCTCTGTCACACTGACCCTCTCCCTGTCCTCCTTCACTACCTCCTACACTTTGTTTTATTTTGTATTCTGTAGTTTTGTGTATTTTATTTAGCTTTTTGTGTTTTACTTAGCTTTTATTTGGCTTTTTGGCATTTATCTTATCTAAGCTTTTTATTTAGTATTTTATTCATTTTATTGAAATTGCCCAATGAAGCCATGTTTGCCATGACTGGTACGAGCAAGTTGGTCTTTACCGGCGTTTCAATCATGTATCACTGCTGAAGTTCAGGGAGTCTCAGATAGGACACAGGGTGGAAAAAATAAGATTTTCTGTCAAAATTTTGAAAATGACCAATGCATCAACCATAGCTGCGTATTTAACCTGCAAGAAAAGAAGGCTGCTGGTGCTAGTACTGCTGACATTAGCAGCACTTGGCAAACTAATCTGAAATTTTCTCTTAAACACATGCAATACCTGTACGGACAGTTTTTAACCTCATCTATTAGATTGGGCTCAGTTTGTACTGTTTAAGGGTTTTAATACTTTCAGACTTGATTAGTGTAATTACACCAGGAACATCTCTAGAAGACGTTAGTTTCCTACATACACAGTGCTTCAGGTGCCCATCTGTTTGTGTGCCCACACACAAATGTCGTTAAAGACCAGAAACGTGATTCATTTGTCTCTGAATCACAAAGGTGCGTTTCTGACCGTCTAATCTCCTAATCTGACCGTGTGACCATTGAAACAGACAAGAATATCGTATAGTCTGAGCACTGCTTAAAGGTGATAACATCTATTTATCAAAATCTCAATAGTTTGAAATGTCTTAACACCTGAAGCTGAAGTCTTTTTTTCAGTCTCTGTCTTCTCAAGCAAAGGTCAGGAAAGCTGTTTGCATTACACTCTAAATAAATAACATCTTTAGCCAAGACAGTTTACAACCCGCCTCAACACGGTTATCTTGTTTGTGGCACTCCAGCCTCAGGTCATGTGATGACACCTCAGCAATTTTATTATCTAAGTAAGAGTGAGATGTCCCCTGATGCTCCAGTAAGGGCAAATAAGTCAAGTTGTAATGGGGATTATTTTTATTAGATTAAAATCTGAGCAGACATTTGGTGATAAAGTTCTGTTAATATATTGCAAAGATTTTCAGTACAAAAAGAAAAGTATTGTATATGTATGGTTTAAATCACCAGAATTGTTCTTAATACCTATTTTGTGGGCTCTGATGTGATCTAAAGTTAATAATCACCATCCACATGAGTTAAAGACAATGGTTATGCTGTGATTTCAGCTACATTTACATGTAAAATGATCAGTCATGGAAAATTAGAAGCAACAGAAGGTCTCTCACTTATCCTTCTCACTGCCACTCTGAAGCCTTGCTTCTCACTCGCACATTGAACATAGCAGAGATGGAGAAAGCTGTCCTTGTGAAGCAGTAGGATACCGTCCATGGGTTTTATTTATTTTTATTTTTTGCCTATGAAAAGTGGCTAAAGTGCCAGACAAAGTGGTGCGTAGGTGCTTGAAAAAAGACCCCAAAACATCTACATGTTGTAGTTGTGTACTGTCACCGGGGGCAGTGTCAAAAATGTGGGCTCTTCTTTTCTTTTTTTCATGTTTGTAGTGTTGTTTACTTCTTTGGCTAAACCCTTGAAGTGGAATAGAAAAGTCACAATAGACGAGGAACTTTTTTGTTGCAGTGAAGTGAGACAAAGAGATTAAAAATAATTTTTAAAAAAAACCTGAACCTCAGCCACTGTTTGTGCTTCTCATGTGCTTTTTTGATCCTTGCTGTTCTTTTAAGCTTCTTCCTCTTCCCTGTGAACTCTGTCGCTCCCTTTCCTGTTCAAGAACACTTATAAACCAACTAATATTTTATTTTGCATTTTATTGCAGTTTTTTTTTAATATATATTATTTAGATAAGTTCAGAAATTCCTGTTATAGCAGGTAGGACCTATAACAGAATAGCTTAAGAAGTAGAATTGCTCTATAAAATAAATTTCAGAATGTAAAATAAATACACAAATTACCCACAAGCTCAGTTAAAAAGAAAAAAATAAGGACTGTGCAATGCTGTTGAGTTTATTACAGTAAGTGAGATGTAAGCATGTGAGGCTGATGGCGATAATGGGTTTAGTGACAGCTCATTAGGAACTGCTGCCAACTGAGTCAGTGTGATTTAGTAAAAAGAGTGCACATCAGGCACAAATGTGAATGTAATTGCTTCAGGTTTAGGCCATAGTTACTGATTATCTGAGTTTCTTCCCTCTTCAGTAGCATCTATTGTGCCAAGTGACTCCAGTTGCAAATTAATTCTCATGCTTTATTTAAAAAAAAAAAAAAAAAGGAAAAAAAAAAAATCTTTTTGTCTCCAGGTCAAATCATCAGGTGGCAGATATATCGCTATGGCCCAGGAGACTAATCAAAGCCCAGTTCCTATGCTCTGTGCCACTGGCTGTGGTTTTTATGGCAACCCTAGGACTAACGGCATGTGCTCCGTGTGCCACAAGGAGCACCTGTCACGACAGAACAATGGAGGAGTTGGTTCTTTGAGTGGAGTGGGTAAGACCTCAGGTTTTTTTTTTTTTTTTTCCTCTTCCCACCCTCCTCTGTGTGCAGCTGCTCTGCCTTCATCCCTGGTGTCTCACTGTGGTATGCTCTTGATTTATTTTTCCTCAGGCAGCAGCAGTAGCGCCACAGCTGAGGCTTCTGCCATCCAGAGGTTAGAGGCCACCCTGAATAATGCTGCAGCTGCTGCAGTTGCTGCAGCAGAGGTGGCAGCTGAGGCCGCCGCCGCCGCCTCTGCCGATGCTGCTGTTGCCACAGAGACACTCAGGTGAGTAGACCCAGCAGAATGGTGGTATTGCACTGTCTTCAAACAGTGTCAGGAAACAGCATGGCTGGCACGAGTGAAAAAGATTAGCAAACGCCAGGATTTAGTTTATAGAGAGGTGTTATATTGTGGCTGATATTTAATTATCTTTCACCTGTTTCCCAATACAACAAATTTAGAAATGCAATGACTTCACCACCTCTCCTTTTCTATAGTTAACACTGTACAGAGTCTAGTGCAGTGTCCTAACTACAGGAGTGTCTGATGGGCTTTTACCAAAAACATGTAGCTAATCAGCTGAAGTTGTAATAAATATCACAGTCCTCCCTGATGAAGTTGCAACTGCACAATTTTGTGAAGTTGGGTCACGGAGCCACCCAGGAGGGATCCTAACCAGATGCCTGAACCACCAGTAGGAGCAGCGACTCTACTACCAAGATCCTTTAGGATGTCTGAGCTCCTCACCCTATCTCTTAGGCTGAGCCCAGCCACCTGCGGAGGAAACTCATTGCAGCCACTTGCTCTTTTGGTCATTACCCATACTTCATAACCATAGCTGAGGGTTGGGCTGTAGATGAACGGGTAAATCTAAAACTTCTTTCGGCTCCGCGCTCATCACCATGACATGCCAGTACAACACCTGCATTGTTGCTTGAGGCGGCCTGTCTCCTCCAACACAGAAGAAACGTTCCACTATTTTCTGGCAGAGTGTAGTTGCGTATGTAATGTCCAAGTTATGATAATGCTCAATTAATACTATATCTTGCAGACATACAGTTAACGGCTATGTTAAGGCTACCACTGACACGCCTGCTGATGCGTTAAGGAGTGGAAAAAAATACCCTGATAAACCATATTGGTTTAAGTTAAATTCCTTTAACTTCAGTGTCACCTCTAAATGCATTTTGGGGAAAAAATGTATTGATAACTCTGTCATAACACCTGTCTAAAATAAAACCAACATAGAACTAGTAATCATTAATGTAACCCACCCACAACTCCTATAAGTGTAAGCATCAATCAGAAAAAAAAAAAAAAAAAGTTGCATTTACAGTAGTCTTAAAATTATCTTTAAAAGTTATAAATTTAACTTGTGGAAACCTGCATAAACTCTGTCTAAAGGTACAGTTGTTGCTGAAATATTGGATCTTTTTGTAGTATCTCAAAAGTGTTGAACAAATATGGAACATGGAAATATTAAAGTGGATCTATTCTTATTTCCAGCTCCATATTTTTATTCTTGGAGTAGAGTAGCTTTGCATGATCCACAGTTCTAAATACCACCGCTGTCTGAAATGAGCCATTTTAGATCCTCTCACTTTAAGCAGACTTATCTGTGATTGGTTATTTCTGTGCCTGAGGTGACCATATTAGGGAATTTCCACTCAAAGTGACATCATACAGATTCAAGAGTAGAAAAAACTGTCTGAAACTCATGCATTTAGTTTCGTCTCACAGGGATTACTTGTTACTGTTGTAACAATATAAAAATGACATAATAGGTCCACTTTTAGCCTTTTTATTTATTTAGTGTTTTCCTTTTGTATCCTTCGCAGTGGGATTTCACCTGCCATTTCTGTAACACAACAGATGACTGAGATGAGTCTCTCCTCTGAGGAGAAAGGAGCATCAGGGAGCAAAGTGGAGCCCACAGAGCCAGGTGGGCACCAAAAATGGACCAGTTTTTTTGAGTTTCTAGTTCACTGAGTGCACATGTGCAGTCCTGAGGAAGAAAATTGTGACCCCAACAGGTTTATGTTTTGCTTTTGCCATTATTTTACGATAAAATGGAAAAAAGGGTCATTGGTATGAGGTGATTTAAGGTAGAAATGGCAGTATATTTTATATATATTTATAACATTGCTTTGTAAAGTTGAAAATGTATATTTTGCCCACCCCTTTTAAAAACCTTTAAATTAAGGTTTTCCAGTGGCTAACTATAGTTTAGTAAGTCATTTTTTTTCTTGTTTCTCCAGTTGTGAGTCAGCCAGCTGTCTCAGCCTCCCATCCTTCCACTGCTGGCAGTGAAGAGTCCAAAACCCCCGAGCCCCCAAAACCCAAGAAGAACCGGTGCTTCATGTGTCGTAAAAGGGTTGGCCTTACAGGTAAGGTGTCACACAAATGATGGATTTTTAAGGTCATTAGAGGCACTCAGTTACCAGTAATCAGTCAGAAGAAATTTGTCTCAAAGAAGGAGGGTTAGGGGGGTTGAAGATGAAGAAAGAGGGGGCTGCACCAATCAATTAAACTTCATTTGTATAGTGCCTTACATGCAGGTTAGCAGTTCAAAGACTAACAAACTGATGAGTCTTAGCAAAATGGAATAAAGGAAATGTTTGCTTGTATATGCTGTCAGTTATAGTTCTTAGAGAGAAAATCGCAATCGGTGCATCTCTAAAAACTATTAGCAAGCCATAAAGATTATTTTTGAACTGTAAGTCATGTAAAGCCACTCTAGTAGAGTTCAAGAATAAAAACATAGTGCTGGAAATGAGCAGAATAGGTCGACTTTAAGGTTCCTGTTTTGCAGGACCGTAAACATATTTATATGGAAAGGTCCGGCTAAATAAACCTGCACAAGTGTAAAAACTGAAAAAAGTGAAAGGAAGCTGTGGTTTCTCCTGGTGCGTGTTCTGCCTCATCCTCTAAAACATTGCCTTTCCTTTTCTGATGTTTCAGGTTTTGACTGTCGCTGTGGGAATCTGTTCTGCGGACTTCACCGTTACTCTGATAAGCACAACTGTCCGTACGACTACAAAGCCGAAGCTGCCGCCAAGATCCGCAAAGAGAACCCCGTCGTAGTTGCTGAAAAGATCCAGAGAATATGAAAACTGAGTTTGACTTTGAACGCTGGGAGCAATCAGCTTTCAGACAAGGACTCGAGCCCGGCTTTTCCTCCTGAAGGACTTTTGTTTTTTCTCTTTTGTTACACATTCAGGGTGTTTTTGGACCCCCTGTGCATGGATGTTCACATGTTTTCAGCTTCTTGTTTGTGTGTGAGTTTAACACTTTGGCGGGGTTGTATTGAACTAAGAAATGTTGGGATTAAAGTGTGGTGGTTTTGTGTCACGGGAACGGACTGATGTCTGAGAAAAATGTGATTGCCCTTTTGGGGCGGGGGGAGCTTCTTTGCCTGTTTTTTGTGATCCTCCTGAAACCGCTTGACCTTCACGTGGAAAGGGGCTCTGATGGCCTGTTTGGACTCTGGAACTTCTCAGCTGTGCTTGCTCTCTGCTGGCTTGAGTAGCAAAATGGATATCTCGCTTTTCCGTTTGCAGCCATCGATCTGTGAAGTCAGTGTTTTAACCCTCCCCACTTGCCAGAGTTTGGTAGGTTTTTATCTTCTCACCAGGAGACTTTGTTTCTCTCTGGCTCATATTCCTTCCCAGAAACATAAGGTAGATGGACCATTTTCTCTCCCGTTGATTTCGGACAGATGACTGCTTCAAACCGTCCACGAAGATGTCACAAATTTCTTTTTGTCATTGGACGTCTGGTTAGTGTGCCGTGTGCTCAAGCATTTGGAAGGGTTTAGCTCCACTAATCATCTTTTACTTCACTTTTGAATGTTTTCTTCAGGTTTTTAATGTAAGTTGAATTGACAGTGTTGGGAGTGTTGAATGAGGTGGTGACTTAGTGAAGTTGTCAATGATTTACCATTCATCAGTTGATTTTTGGTCCGGCTGCTTAATCAATTTGGTTTTTACCCCTTTTAGTTATGCAAGTTTGTACAAACCTCTTTATTTATACACTGCTGTGTGCTTATCTTCTAATAATACAGAATAAATTGTATGATTGTAAATAAATTATGTTCACCACTAAACTGTAAGGAAGTCATGGCCCTTCATTTTATACCTCTCTTTCATACTGTAGTTTAAAGTCAGGTTTAAGACCATGTTAATAACCAGGTATAGTAAGTCTGTTTGGGTGTTTAAAGTTAAACCAGCAAAATATGAAAAATGCAGCACATCCATTAAACAATTAAACCTTAATAATAAAGGCTATTAAAACAAAGCTACACTGCTCATTTATAGTACTGCATTTGTGGCTGTTTGAGTAGGCATATGGACTATGCAGAGTGAAGGATTATGGGTATGCAAACTATATACATACCTGCTTGCTGTAGCTCAACGTGGATGACTGTTTGCTGGAACAGGAAAGGGAGCAACAGCGGAGTTTATGTTGCAGTGTGGGACACACTTCCTTATGCTACAGTCACACAGGGAAAACGGTGGTTGGAGACTGTGGCATGAGCAAAATTACTGCAACTGTGTTTGTGAAATGTTGCTTTGAAGATTGTCTGAAACCACTTGCAGTCAGTTACTGTCTTCAAGGCAACTTTGATGCCATTAAATGGTCGCCTAAATACACAGACATGCACATTAGCTACTTAAATTCAGAATCCAGCCAGAACTTTAAGATTTGAGACAGAAATTCCTCCACAAATAGTGATGTAATTGCTGCAGGACAGCAACTACATCACTGCAAACTTAACTGCAAAATGACTTGGGCAACTTTGCATTTATATAGGAATATAACCACAATACAACTAAGTGGCTCCATAGTGTAGTGGTTTACACATCTGCCTAACAAGTGAAAGGTCAACATGCAGTCAGTCCGAATCGGACTGCGATTGTTGGGAGATAGGTTGCTTACCACCAGGTGATCTAAAGAAGTTGCTCAGAGGTTGAAAATGTTGCACGCTCAGCCTCTGGGCGATTTCAATCAGTCATCAAATGCCAAAATAATAATTAATAAAAACAGTCTATGAAATCACCAGGCAACCCTCCTAGTTGCAAGGAGGTTGGTGTTGTATTATTACTCTAGTGTGACTGAGCCGTTTAAAGCCCACAGCCTGGTTTTTTGTAATACTGCCCCCTGGTGACAGTAAATAACTACAGCATGTTGTTCAAAGGACTGAGGTTTGAACCTATACACAATGTATGTCAACGATTTTCATCTTGAATATTTCATTCATCATGTCTGATGCGTGATTTAAATGTTCTGGGTTTTTTTTTATAGCAGTATTAGCAGGAAGTGAGACTGCCGGAGTTGCATTTAACTGTCTTCAGAAATGTGTGCAATAAAATCAGACTTGCAGATCTGTTATGTACTGCTCAATAAATAACTAAGGGAACACTTTTTCACACAGGGCCAGGTAGGTTTGGATAGATTTTTTTCCCTTAATAAATAAAATCATCATTTAAAAACTGCATTTTGTATTAACTCCAGTTATCTGTCTAATATTAAAATTTGTTTGGTGATCTGAAACATATAAGTGTGACAAATCTATTTGTCATACTTTCATAATGAACTCATCTAGACTTATTTTTAATATCATTTTAGATGCATTTGATGGTGTTTATTCTACAATGTCCAACATGCAGAGTTCACATTTGGACATTTCAACCTTTTATTTTACTATTTTTTTAGTAAAAATTGACATACTACTGTAACATTTTCCCTTAAAAGGGATGTGTACCACATCCAGCTGACATTTCCAGGCTGCTGTCTGCCGTTTCCAAGTGACTCAACAGGGTCTGCTGTGGCGAGTGTTGGCCTTGGGTCACATTATGGCACTTGCTCCCTGCTCCCCGTCTTGATACACATGTGCAGAGTGTACTCACTTATCAGGCACAAGAAAGCAACATGTACACTTATGTTCCTCACCACTCCCACAGGCTCTTATCGCTCCAGGATAAGTAGAAATCAGAAGCAAATACTGACCTCTCAGACCTTTTATCTTTTCACTTGGTACATCATGTTTTTTTAATGGCTCCTTGTTATCTTCCACTAGTCACTTCATGTGTTAACTGCAGTAAAATAATCAGGCAGTGCAAATTCACTGGAAAAACATAATCCTAATGATAAAGGACAACAAAGAAGAGCAAATAGGAAAATAGCCCATTTAAATTTACTGTAGGTGATCCATACTGTGTTTCTATGTCACATATGAAAAGGCAAAGTGTTTTGAATTTCATGTAATCACAAAATGTACTTTCCCTCTTTGTGCTTGGCTGTACTCGAGTGTTGAGCCAGTTGAAGCTCTTGGTTTTACATAACACTTGTGTTTACTGTACAGGAGCAGAAGGGCTGCCTTTATTGTACACAGACCACAGTCCTCTGGCCTTCCTGTATTCCCTGAGCATGTCTATAAAATAGGGTGGTGAGATGGTTGTGTTTCTCCAGGAGATTAGTTATAACAAAGGGACAAATAATGTTATTGCTACTGCCTACAGTTTTGTTTTTGTTTTGTTTTATTCAGCTGCTGTGCTGCTATGCCCATCTTCTTAATTTACCTCTCAGGTTCCACAGTGGTGGAAGATGGGTGAGGGGAGTTTAAAATCTCCAAGACAAAGGATGTATATACAAGAAAAAAAAAGGTTTTGTATTATAACCCCAAATCCCAAGAAGTTGCGACACTGTGTAAAATTTAAATAAAAACAGAATGCAATGATTTGAAAATCTCATGCGCCCAAATTTTATTAACAATAGAACACAGAAAACATCAAAAGTTTAATCTGAGAAAATGAACCATATTAAGGAGATATTAGCACATTTTGAATTTGATGGCAACAACATGTCTCAAAAAACTGTTGTCTGGATGGGAGCATATGTTTCTCTAAAACCTGTATATACCTTTCAGCATTGATGGTGCCTATCCAGATGTGCAAGCTGCCAAATCCAGAGGCAGTGATGCACCCCTACACCATCAGAGATGCAGGCTTTTGAACTGAGCACTGATGAAAAGCCAGATGGGTCCATGTCCATGTTTTCCAAAAGGAATTTCAGATTTCGATTTGTCTGACCACAGAACAGTTTTCCACTTTGCTTCAGTCCATTTAAAATGAGCTTTGGCTCAGAGAAGACGGTGGCATTTATGTTCACACATATGGTTTCTTCTTTGCATGATAGAGCTTTAACCTGCATTTGTGGATGGCACAGTGAACTATGTTCACAGACACTGATTTCTGAATATGTTCCTGAGCCAGTGCAGTGATTTTCATGAGACAATCATGCCTTTTTTAAATGCAGTGCTGCCTGAAGGCCCGAAGATCACAGGTATTCAATACTGATTTTGACCTCTGTCCCTTGCGCACAGAGATTTCTCCAGATTCTTTGAATCTTTTAATGATTTTTATGTGCTGTAGACTTCACAATTTTACATTGAGTAACATTATTCTGAAATTGTTCTACTATTTGTAGACGTAGTTTTTTGCAGATTGGTGAACCCCTGCCCATCTTTATTTCTGAGAAACTCTGCCTCTCTAAGATGCTCTTTTTTATACCCAATCATGTTACTGATCTGTTGCCAGTTAACCTGATTAGTTGCAAAATGTTCCTCCAGCTGATTATTTTTAGTACTTTTCCAGCCTTTTGTTGCACTGTCCAAACTTTTTTGAGATGTGTTGCTGCCATCAAATTCAAAACGAGCTAATATTGACTTGGACCTTACTATGAAGGTATAGAATATGAACAGCATGTAAGGGTTAATTGAAATTTAAATTCAGTTAGAATTATGGCATCCAACAGTTATTAAAACAATCAAGATTAAGCAATAATTATTCTGCATTCTTTTTGCAGTGGTCCTCTTGTTTTAACCTACATTTTAGTCTTTTGATTACAGAGGTGTGCTTTCACTCTTCTCTGAAACCCAAAACTCATTCACTTACAGTTTGTGGTAAGCTCACTTCAGCTCAAGCTGAGATGACATGAAGACAGACTTTGCCACAATCAAGCAGCCTTTCTCGACCAATATAGCAGCTAAAGTTAAAACGTTTAAACTACATGCAACATGTTAACACAATGTAAGAAAAAAGTGAAAAACCCTCACACTGTATGAAGTGTAACTAACCATTTAAATACTTAACATGTCATGAACTCAAAGTCTCAGTTTATATTTATTAATATATACTTACATATATATGGGTAGGTATTCAAGGCACTTATCAGAGGATTTGAATTGTTTGTATTATCATGAGCCACCACCAGGTGGCACAACAGACACAATTTAAGGTGTAAAAGATGAACAAAGACCTGCAGAATCTTATTGTAATATAAACATAAAGCCGGGGTAAAATATGGATTTCCTAAAGAGAAACACAGTTAAGTTAGGGGTAGGAAATCCTCATTCGGAACCCCTGTGGCATTTTGGGAGGTCAAGGTCAGCCAGATCAGCATTATTTTTCTCCTGGGTTCAGTAAATTTAACTTTTTTCTGTTAATATATACAATGACTGGTGTTTGTTCCAGTTTATTTAGACCAGTATATGCTCTCTGAGTCATCCCCAGACCCAACAGGAGGGAGCCTGCTGATTATTATCTAGTTACTTTGATACTGAGGATATTTAAGAGGCTAGAAACAGTGACCTGGTCTACGTCCCTATGCTGCCCACTCTGGAGGGTCCCTGGAGTGTTTCAGATCCATTTTACCTAGCTACTGTCAGGTCAGAAGGAGAAACAGAAAGGGAGAAACAAAACACTGTGTTTTTTTTTTTAACATGGTGATTAAAAGTGACACTGCAGATGTGCAGTTAACATTACTGCACCCTCCACACCTGAACCGTTAACTTCTAACTACTCATACATATTTTATGATGCCATGCATGAAATATTGATTCAGAAACACTGGATGTTTTTTTTTTTCCTTCAGGCACGCATTATTGTAAAATAGATAAATAAAAAATAATTTAAAATTACACACCCTGTCATTACAGATTTGACAAATTTTTGTTGTTATTTTTTAGGATAACAGATTAAAATCCAAATGAATGTGTCAGTGTTGCTCAGTATCTGCTGTGTAGCTAAGCAACAACTGCCAATATAAGCTTTAAGGAGTATTTCACACACACACTAAACTGGAGTTATATCATAGACTGTATATAAAAGATGGACACAGTCACTGTAATGTTACCCACTGGTGTTTGGATGACAGTTTTGAAGCCTCAGCTTTAACAGGCTGCTGTCATGATGCCTTTTTTTGTTGGCCAGAAGTGAACACATTTGGACAAGGCATTGGAGGTTATTGTCATATTAGTATAATGTTAGCATACAGATACAGATAACTGAATTGAAAATACTCTGAAAGACATAAACACAGTAAAAAGAAAAAGTCCCATTCAGTGGCAGAAATTTGCTGAAGTGAAAACCTCTTGATTCCCTGTGTTTGCACTGAGTGATGCTGACTTCATAGTATTCACATTGATGGGCATTTCAACACGGAAGTCAGTGGGGAGCCGCTCATGGAGCGAGCCTCAAGTGGAGATTAGAGGAACAGCAGTTTTTTTTGGCTCAAACTTCTATATTTGCTGCCCCCAAGTGGCCAAAGAATCTGTTAATTAAGAAAGCAATGAACCCCCCAACCACTAACACAAAGAAGTGATTTGTATAAAATAAACTATAAGTGGATTAAAAAAAAGTATTCATGCTACAAATATAGATTGCCAGAATATCTGCTCCTGATCGCCACCCAACCCAGAGCAGGGCCACTACTCCTTCACATTGAAAGGAACCAATTGAGGTGGTTCAGGATCTGACTAGGATGCCTCCCGGGTGCCTTCTAGGTGAGGTTTTAGGGCATGTCCCATTGGGAGAACTGTTAGTTGACTATTTGTTTCAAAACTTTGCTGTGTTCCTCCTACCTAACCAGCTTGGTCCCTCACAAATGCATACCCATATTTCTTAATCTTTAAATTCATGTGTTTTCCATCTCATTGCTACAAGTGTATAAAATCAAGCACCTAGCAAAGCAGCCTGCCTTTACAAACACTTGTGAAAGAATGGGTTGTTCTAAAGAGCTCACTGAATTCGAACATGGTACTGTAGCAACAAATCTTCATCATCTTCTTCTTTTAGCTGCCTCTTTTAGGGGTCGCCACAGTGGATCATCTGCCTCCAACTCACCCTATCCCTCTGTTACACCAACCCTCTGCATGTCCTCCTTCACGACATCCATGAATCTTCTCTGTGGTCTTTTTCTTTTACTCCTGCCTGGCAGCTCTTTTTCTTCCCTCCTAGATATTCCACGATCAGCTGTAAGTGGTACTATTGCAAAGTGGAAGCTTTTAGGAACAACAGCAGCTCAGCCATGTAGAGGCAGACCACATAAAATTAGAGAACTGGGTCGCCAAGTGCTGAGGTGCTTCGTGGCATTAACATCAGCACAAAAACTGTGCCCATATTCTGTGAATAGGCAACAGGTCTTAAAAGGTGTAATCCACCCCTTACCTGTGGGAGCTGACAACCGTGTAATGGAATCATTTTGGACATGAAAAATGAGCCCTACTCTATTATTTAATGAGTCTCTGATGCGTTACGCTGCACCGTTACTGGCTCCGTACACTCGATCAGTCATCACTGTCAGCCTCTGCTTCAGGTTGGCTGATTCTAATATCTGCCTTATTTTTATTAAATGCATCAAAACAAAAATATAGAAGGGTTGCAAGGTCATCTCAAGGTGTCCACTGCCTGCCTAATGTGATGGACAGAGAGAAACCGAAAACTTCATTAAATCTTTAGGACGTTTGGCTTGCTTGTTTGTGTGTGTGTGGTCTCCAGTAACAAGACGAGTGAGAGTGCCTAAAGGCTCATCAGGTAATGTTGTTCTTTGGTCTGTTAGAAAGAGCAGAGAATCAGTAGGGCTACACTGAGTCCCCCCTCCCCCCCAGCCTGTCCAAGAGGGATCACCTTTGGTTTCCAGAATTTACTTCACTTATCCAAGAACTCACCTGTTGAGCAGGTCACATGCAGCAGTTGCCATAGTGACAGGACCATCAGATACCTGAGTTGGGTTCTTGGCGTGCAGCCGAGGCAGAGGAGAGTCAGCCATCTGAGGGGGTCAGGATCTGTAAGTGCTGCAGAGGACACAGAGGGTCAGACGCATTTTATTTTTCATCATGCCGAGAAAAAGCGACACAGCTAAAATGGAAGAAGGTGAGTTATTGATTGGAGTACTGGAGGATTCGTTTAATTTCATTTGTAAATGAAGAAACTGCGAACAGTCTTACCCACTTAAGATTTTATAAAACGCAACACACTGAGGAGCAGAGGAGTCAAGCCATTATTATTTTGGCCCTTTTCCACAGCAGGAATAAGGCCTAACACCATCTTGGTTTCTTCACCGCCTTCCACTCACTTCTGGCCTCATTTTGCTGAATGTGGCCATTGCTGCAGTAAGAAAATAGCTTAGAATGCAAGTTAGTGCAGTCAAAAACTCCTTTCACTGCACTTATAAAAGGAAAAATCTATACCTGATGTAAATTTGCCTGTTTCTTTTTTTTTGGATCACTGTAACACCCTCAGTGTTCCCTCTATGTTGAAATGCTCCCTGAAAATCTAGTTTGGACCTGCATTTACTGGTTTGTGATGTGAGCTGGATCTCCCACAGTTCGACAAAACAGCAGCTTTTTGGCTTAATTTAATTTTGAGGAGGGGGACCAGGTTGCAGGGAGCCAGATCTGATGGGTAGTAAGTGAAAATTCTGTTACTGTGGCTAAAAAGCTGCATGGCTTTAAATGCACTCACAGCTGGTGTAGGATGCCCCATAGTTCAGGATGTTCCCCGTCAGGAATGTTGCTATCGACCTGATGCACATAGAGATCCTAAGAAACTAAATATGGGACAGGCAGTATGTTTGTGTGGTACAATGTGGGACTAATTAGTTACTAATTAAAAGAGGTGGCTTTTCAGCAACACAGTTGATAGGAATTTGTCTTTGTGTGCTCACATATACCACAAGACACATCCAATATTACACAACACACCACAACATGATACAAAATACAAGTGCATGTAACAGATCAACACATCACACTGCAGTGTATCAGTGTACCTATCTTTAAAGTGCTTTTTAGTGCAATGAGGTGGAGTCCAGACTGAAGAAATAGTGCAAGAGGCTCACTTAATATTGCAAATCCATGATACATACTGTATGTATAAGTTTCAGTGCACAATGCATTCAGATTCTTTCTCACTACATGCTCGTACCCTCTCAGTTATCATGACTAGTGCAAGCCTCATCTCAAGTATTAGTCATCTTTTGTTTATTTCCTGTTTTCTTTCATGTCTTGCTTTAGTTTTACTTCCTCCTTTGTGATTGTCTGCTGTGCCATGACTGTCTTCACCTGTCGTAGTTCTCTTTGTTTCCTTGCACCTCAGTTAGTTTCTTGAGCCAGTGTTGCACAGCATTGCATCCAGCATTTGTCGTGTGATTGTTGAGGTTTTTCTCTGTATTATTGTCGGGTCTTTACCTTACAATATAAAGTGCCTTGAGGCGACTGTTGTTGTGATTTGGCGCTTTATAAATAAAATTGAATTGAATTGAATAAATGCAACCGCAACAAAGAAGACATCACAGTTACAGACTTTTTATTCCACACAAAACTGTCGTAATGTGTTGTCAGTTTAGGTCAAAATGTCCCTGTTTTTTTCACCTCACACCAAAATGATTCCTGGTTTGAACTCGCTTCTCCTCCCACAGCCCAAAGACCTGCTTGTTAGGTTTATCTGTGATTTCAAATTGATTGTAGGTGCGTATGTGGGAGCATGTGGTTGTCAGCCTCTCTGTGTTGGCCCTGTATTAGTGATGGCAATCTGCAGAGGATGCCTCTCAACCAAAGTCCCAGTGACCCTGCACTGGGTCATTTTAAAAATCACCCCAAAACATTTTAGGGACATTTAAAAACCTGCTACTAAAATGTTTTAAGAATAGTTTTAAGAATGCATTTTTAAAAGGTTATTATTTTTAGAGTATGTTATCCTGCCTTTAAGAGTGATGCATTCACTTGACAGAAAATGTCCTGTTTTCCTGAATTAATGAGATATCTTAAAATCCCTCTACTGACTTGATGGTTAAGTTATTGAAGCTTTTGTTGGCACAGGTTTTTAACACGTGGCGTCTTTTCCTCTTGAGTCACCACGTAGCCAGCCTGAATGCATTTTAAATGTGTCATCTTATATCCTGAAGCCAGTTGATCCTGAAATATCCTATAGGTAAAGAGTCTGTACCATTACCTTCTATATTTCTTAGAGACGCTAATATCTGTAAACTGTGTAGGTGGAGGGTGATATGGTTCTAGCTAAGCTGATTATTTTATTTGTTATGTTTTTCTTTGATTATGTGTCTGTGTGTTCCTCCTCAGTTGGGATAGAGATAGACGGGGATTTGAGTGACAGTGATGGTGAGTGAATAAAAGAGCATCTCATGGAACTTATTTATTACAACAATGAAAAGTCGAGAGTCTAATTAAATGCTCAGAATATCAAACATGTGGTTTACATAGATGGTGGCACCCAGAGGAGAGCGAACAGAAGGCAAGCGGGAGGAAGACGAGGCGCAAAGGGACGAGGACGAGGCAAAAAACCTGCCAGCGAGGATGAGGATGAGGACGATGAGGAGGAAGATGAAACTCCCAGAAGGCGCAGGGGAGCAAACAGGAAGAAGCCAGCAAAGAAACGTGGTGGTGATGATGACGAGGATGAAAGCGAGGATGAGGCTCCCAAGAAGAAAAGAGGAGCAGCAGCTAATAAGAAGAAAGGAGGCAAAGCCCAGGACAGTGATGAGGAGGACAGTGATGTGGAGAAAGGAAAGAAGGGAAAGAAGGGAGGAGGGAAGAAAGGAAAGAAGGAGGAAGAGGAAGAGGAGAGTAAGGGTAAGAAGGGTGATGTCAAAGGGAAAGGGAAGGATAAAGGCAAAGACAAGGATGATGACAAGGACAAGAAGAAGAAGAAGAAGAAAAAGGATGACAGGTAGGCCAGAGGAAGAAAAACTACTAAATAAGATACGGTATCCACCTGACTTCCTGTTTTGACATTCCTCCTTAATGCAGGATCCAAATTAATTTAACACTGTTATTAATTCAAAGAGTTTAACAAAAACTCTTTAGTAATTACAGTCGTTTTCATACACAGTCCCCATTTCTGAGGCTCAAAAGTAATTGGACTCCAACAAAATTTTAAATATGATTCTTTTTTATACTTGCATGACAATCCTTTGCCGTTAATGACTGCCTGAAGTTCAGAACCCATGAACACCTCCAAATGCCGTCTTTCCTCCCTTTAGATGCTCTACCAGGCCTTCACTGCACACACCTTCAGTTGCTGCTTGTTTGTGGATGTGAAAAACATGCACTTTTGGGCTGAGATCAAGTGACTGATTTGGCCATTAAAGAATATCACATTTCTTTGTCTTGAGAAAATCTTGGGTTGCTTTTGCAGAATGCTTTGGGTCATTATGCATTTGCACTGTGAGGCACCTTCTGATTGGTTTTGCAGCATTTGACTGAATCTGAGCAGAGAGTATAGCCTTGCACACGTCACAGTTCATCTTGCTGCTTCTATCAGCAGTCACATCATCAATAAACACTAGTAGCCTGTTTCTATTGGCAGTCATACATGCCCATGCCATAACATTGATGCCTCCACCATGTTTGGCAGATGATGTGGGATGCTGTGGCTCATGAGCTGTAGTTTTCTCTTCCCATCATTCTGGTACTAGTTCAATCAATCAACTCCAGATCTCTTATCTGCTTCATTTGGCATAAAATAACAAGGGGACAGGCCTCACCTGAGCATGAAACTGCTCGTCGGTCAATCGTACAATTATCTTTGAGCCTCTGAAAATGGAGGACTGTGTATAAAAATGGCTGTAATTCCTAAACAGTTAATAAAACATTTTTGTAAACCCCCCTTGAATTAAAGCTGAAATTTTGCACTTCACTATGGGTGGTGTACAGAAGAAAAAGTACAGAAATTGTGGCACTGTGAAAATATTTTTGGACCTAATTGTTAAACCATGGTGTGATTAGAGCAAAATACAGCAACACACAGCTTTAACACTCATTCATTGTCTCCACATGATGAATCTTTAAGATTATTTTGAGGCTCCTCTGAATTCCACTGAATTCTTTGTGTGGGATTTGACTCCGTCTGCCCTTTCTGCTCCAGCTCATCAGATTCCAGTTCTAACTCAAGTGAGGAGGAGGAGTCCATGTCAGAGGGAGAGATGGCCCGGCTGATGGAGGAGGTGGAGGAGAAGAAGAAACTCATCGCCAACATCAGGAATAAGCCATGGAGGATGCAGCGGAGGCTCAAACTCCTGAAGTAATCCCTTTCTTATTCATGTTACACAGCTTTTAGCATGAAACCTAACTTGCACTGGAATATTTGTATTCTCAAAACTGTTTAATTGTGTTCTAATAAATGTTTTTCCCATTTCTTAACAGGGAGGCTCAAGAATTTGTGGATAAATTTGAAGGAGCTTTGGGGAAAGGGAAAGGCAGGAAGTGGTATGCCTACAAAGTGATGATGACAAAGGTTAGGCACAATATTCAAACTTTATCCTTTTTCTTGTGTGTGTGTGTGTGCATTCCTTCTCTAATTTGTTGTCTTTTTTTTAATCTCAGAAATGGATTAAGTTTCAGAGGGATTTTGAGAATTTCAGAACAGCGTGCATCCCGTGGGAGAGAAAGATCAAAGAGGTGGAAAGTAAGTTTTTGTTTTTTAAAGCACATCTGTGTTTAACAGCAATAGAATAGAAACCTCCTTGTGGACAGATGCTGAAACTAAAAATGTTCACATTGTCCCCAGGCCACTTTGGGTCATCTGTGGCATCTTACTTTATCTTCCTGCGATGGATGTACGGCATGAACCTCGTGCTTTTTGGTTTCACCTTTGGACTTGTGGTCATCCCTGAGGTGACGTCATGTAGTCGTGTTTCTCAGAAAAATACATCCAGCAGATCAGTCAAGTTGGAACAGGATATACCAAGCAAACATGGGTGAAACAGTGACATTACTTCACCATTCAAAAGTGGTCTTAGTGGCAAAAACTGCAACATAGATGGACAGATGTTGACGTTTCCATGTACAATAAGTGGTCCAGTTACAAGGCAAGAAATATTGATCAGAAAATTGCAATACATAAAGCAAATGCAAGTGTCTTTGCTTTTTGTATCCAATGGCATTTGATTGACAGCTAATTTGGTCATTAAATGGTTGTGTACAGAGAGCAACACAACTTCTTCTTCACCTACACAGACTAGTATTACCAAATGCCTATTTTTTATAATATAAACAACACTTTTAAGCCATTTACCTTTATCTCCATGTAAATTCTGTCTCATTTATTGCAGTTAACAAACTTAACATGGAATAAGAATTGCCTTTTGTATTGTAAATCCAAGCTGCTGCTGTTGTTCCATCAGTTCCTGGGTCAGTTAGCTCATTAAGATAAGAAAGATATGTTATAAGACTTCAGACATAGAGATCGGGAGATTGAGCTACCCTAATGGGGCATATTTCTTTGCTCGATTTGTTTGTTTCATTTTGTTCTAATTGATAAAAGGATAATATAAAAGCCTTCTTGTTCCAGGTCCTGATGGGTCTTCCCTATGGGTCTCTTCCCAGGAAGACTGTACCCAGAGCAGAGCAGGATACTGCTCAAGACTACTCTGTCCTCATGGACTTCAATGTGAGTTTAATATAAAATGCACCTTTTTTTTTCTACATACAGGAACTTTTTGTGCTCCATCAAAGATGTTTTAACCAGGATCAAAGGAAAATCGCTGGAGTTGCATTGAATATTCACTTTTGCTGTCCATTGATAGCCATGTTTGAATTCTCTGACGAATAACGAAAGGTGCTTCAATATTTATTTTATTACCTCATGGAGCACACGAAGACAAAATAACTGAGAAGTGAAATTACTACTGTATGTTCAGTCTTATCCCTTTAGATGACTGAGCAAGAAAGATAAGCAAGGAAATATTAATAGCATCGCTTCCTTTTTCAGGGATACTGCAAATATTCAGTGCTGTTCTACGGCTATTACAACGACCAGAGGACCATTGGCGTGCTGAAGTTCAGGTTACCTTTGTCCTACCTCATGGTCGGGATTGGCACCTTCGGCTACAGCCTGATGCTTGTGATCCGGACGTGAGTCTGCAGCTCAGCACAGAAGAAAAGAAAAGAAAAAAAGTCTGGTTCAATTACTCCAGAATTATGTCAACATTTTAACCTGAAACCCTAACCCTGGCAACCTGTCCAGGGTGTACCAGCATCTGTCCCCCTCCCATAACCCCCAACACTAACCGGGCGACCCTAAATTCAATACACGGTTAAGAAAATGGACGGAAGGGACATATTTTCATATGTTAAAAATTACTGTGCACCACATTTGATCATTTTTAATTTTGCCAAGTGTTGAGTAGTTTGGGAAACATATCTCTTTGATTATAAATTATATCGCAATTAGATAATTTAGAAGCTGAAGATGAATTTGTAGGTAGAGGATGATTAGTTTGGATTAATCTGTACTCACCAAAAAAAAGTCTGTTTTTGTTTCTTTTTCAGAATGGCCAAAAATGCTGATGTTGGTGGCGGTGATGGGGAGGATTCAGACTTCACCTTTGCCTGGAAGATGTTCACCAGCTGGGATTACCTCATCGGCAATTCAGAGACCGCTGACAACAAGTATGCCTCCATCACCACCAGCTTCAAGGTAACCACTGCAATCTTAAAGCCTGTGAGACGCTCAATATGCGGTATATACAATATACTGTATTGCTACTTGCTTTAAGGACACCCATTAAACTTTTAAGTGAATAAGTGGGGCTGTTTATGACCCCGTCCACATCTGATCTATGTCACAACTTTTTGTAGTTTTTACAGGAATTGGGCCATTGGTGTGACAAGGAAACTTGTGCAACATATATGTATGTTTTATTTAATATTATAGGCATGATTTTATTGTAATTTACCACTTCTGATATTTGTAATGTTTTGCAGTGATCCTTGGCTAACAGACTTAGAGTAGCAATATTTACTGCTAGAGAAGCCTTGAGGCATAAAAAAACACCATAATCAATGACATGAGAACATTTCAGATCTGTCACAGATAAAGGAAACAGTAACTAACAGTAAGTCCTTTACATGTTTTGATAAGAACAGGAGTCCATTGTGGACGAGCAGGAGAACCAAAAGGATGAGAACATCCACCTGCGGAGGTTCCTCAGAGTCCTAGCTAATGTCCTGATCACCTGTAGCCTAGGTGGCAGTGGGTACCTCATCTACTTTGTGGTGAAGAGGTCTCAGGAGTTCGCCACCAGAGATGACCTCAGCTGGTACGAAAAGAATGAGGTCAGACTCACAATCGCTATAATGTCACTTGTAAATACTTCAGCTCTCTGTTTATATAAAGATGATGGCGATAAAACAATGAATTTATGAAACGCTTTGACCTGTTTGTTCAGATGGAAATCGTTATGTCTCTGCTGGGCCTGGTGTGTCCGCCTCTGTTTGAGACCATTGCTGAGCTGGAGGACTACCACCCTCGAATCGCCCTCAAATGGCAGCTGGGGCGCATCTTTGCCCTTTTCTTGGGAAACCTCTACACCTTTCTGTTTGCCCTGTTTGATGAGGTCAACACCAAGGTATGGTAGCCGTGTGTTTTTGTCTTCTCTCTCCAATTTGTCCACTTGGACACTGGTACGTTTACCTCAGTTATGGCATGGTAACTGTGTCAGAAACAGTCCAGGACAATCCTGGCACAATTGGTTTTTCACTACATAACATAACTATATAACATCAAGCCACAGATTTAACTAATCAATTTGGTCCTGTGACTTTTCCTCTTGTGTCTAAATCCAATACCATAGCCCATGACAAGGTCACATTTTTGTGAATTCCTATATTTTGGTGAGGCTTGGAGACTTATCCTGTAGCACAACAATTGAGCAAAAAAATTTAACCTTGTACAGAAACAATAAAATCAGATGGTCACGTATATTCCTAAAATTCACTGAGCATATTCAGGATTTACCCTTCACATCAAGATTTTCATCTTCTGTTTTCTCTCTGGTACAGTCAGAGAAAATAAATAAATATAGCACATTATAAATATTAGGTACATCTGATTCAGGCGACCCTTATGAAAGACCAAGGGAACAGTTTACCCTGCCTAGAATAGGGTTACTGGGGCCCCACCCTGGCCTGCAGAGGGTGCTCGAGGGAGGGGACAGACAAGAGGAGACATGGGCTCACCTTCCTGTAGGCCCACCACCCACAGGAGGCTCCGTTGGGGGTGGGTGCAGTGTGTGTTGGGTGGCGGCCAAGGGCGGAGGCCCTGGCGGACCAGTCCCAAGGTCCCAAGGTATCAAGGCTGGCAACTGGGACATGGAATGTCACCTCTCTGGTGGGGAAGGAGCCTGAGCTTGTGTGTGAGGTTGAGAGACACCGACTAGATATAGTCCACACCTCCATTGTTGAGGCTCTTGATGTTGTAGAGCTATCTTGGTTGACACACTTCTGCAACATTGTGTGGAGATCTGGGGCAGTGCCTCTGGATTGGCAGACTGGGGTGGTGGTTCCCATCTTTAAGAAGGGGGACTGGAGGTTGTGCTCCAACTATAGGGGGATCACATTCCTCAGCCTCCCTGGAAAGGTCTATGGCAGGGTGCTGGAAAGGAGAGTTTGTCCATTAGTCAAACCTCAGATGCAGGAGGAACAATGTGGTTTTCATCTTGGTCCAGCTCTTTATCCTCTTAAGGATATTCAAGTGTGCATCGGAGTTTGCCCAACCAGTCTACGTGTGTTTTGTAGACTTGGAGAAGGCATTCAACCACGTCCCTCGGGGCATTTATTCACAATAAAGCACAAAAAGCATGTCAAATGTTTAAACTGACAAGATGTACCTTTTTAAGAAAACTATTAGCTCATTTTGAATTTGATGGCAGCAACACATCTCAAAAACGTTGTGACAGGGCCATGTTTACCACTGTGTAGCATCCCCTCTTCTTTTAACAACAGTCCATAAACATCTGGGTACTGAGGAGACCAGCTGCTGGACTTTTGGGAGACGAATGTCCCATTCTCGTCTCATATAGTATTCTAGCTGCTCAACAGTCCTGGGTCTTCTTTGTCGTATTTTTGGGTTTTATGATGCCCCAAATGTTTTCAGTTGGTGAAAGGTTTCGACTGCAGACAGGCACCTGAACTTTTCTATTATGAAGCCATGCTGTTGTAATAGATGCAATATGCAGTTTAGTATTGTCTTGCTGAAATATGTAAGGACTTCCCTGAAAAAGCTGTTGTCTGGATGGGAGAATATGTTGCTTTCAAACCTGTATATACCTTTCAGCATTGATGGTGCCTTTCCAGTTGTGCAAGCTGCCAATTCCAGTGGCACGAATGCAACCCCATACCATCAGAGATGCAAGCTTTTGAACTCAACACTGATAACAAGCTGGATGGTCCCTCTCATCTTTAATTTGGAGGATGTAGCATCCATGTTTTCCCAAAACGAATTTAAAATTTCGATTCATCTGACCTCAGAACAGTTTTCCACTTTGCCGCAGTCCATTTCAAATGAACTTTGGTCCAGCAGTGTTTCTGGATCATGTTCACACATATGGCTTCTTTCATGATGGAGTTTTAACCTGTATTTGTGGATGCCACAGTGAACTGTGTTCACAGACATTGATTTTCAAACTTGTCCTTGTTTCTCCAGATTCATTGAATCTTTTGATGATTTCTATGTACTGCAGATAATAATATATCCAAATTCTTCACAATTTTACACTGAGTAACATTATTCTGAAATTGTTCTGCTATTTGTAGATGCAGTGTTTTGCAGATTGGTGAACCTCTGCCCATCTTTATTTCTGAGAAACTCTGCCTCTCTGAAATGCTTTTTTTAAATACCCAATCATGTTACTGACCTGTTGCCAATTAGCCTTATTAGTTGCAAAATGTTCCTCCAGCTGTTTCTATTTAGTGCCACTTAGTGTCCGGCCTTTTGTTTTGTTCTGTAGTGTGAAAATCTGCTGACTGATTATCCTCTTTGTTTCCCTCAGCTGGAGGAAGAGCAGGCCATTAAGAATGCCTCCATTTGGGCCATGAAGGAGTACTATGCCAACTACTCACGTCAGATGAATGACTCAGAGGCCACCCCGCCTCCAATGGACCCAGCTGATGTCATTAGAGGACCCTGCTGGGAGACTGCAGTTGGCATTGTAAAGAAAATGAAAACTTATTTATATTTATGCATAAACATCTGGATTACAACACAAACCACAACTTATATTATATTATTAAACCACTGGTGCTTGAGGAAGGGAATAATAGTATTAAAAAAGTGGAAGGATTATGACCAAAAAAGTTGCATAAAAAATCTAGGTCCCAATAATTCAAATACGGTTTAAAAAGCACCATGAGAAAGAGGCAAACCAACGCACATTTTTGTATTTTTTATTCTCTAACCCTCTGAAAAAGAAGGCCTTTTATTACTTTTTCAAACCAATCTTGTGGGTCTGGATAATTTGATCAGAAGCTTCCTGTTTTCCCTCTTCTTCTGAATCTTGATCTGGTATACCAAAAATTGGGAAATTATGGAATTCCCCCAACACAGTTCATATTTTTTAATGCACCACACATGGCAGTTTTAACTTCTCACTTACTCCAAAGGGTTATTCGATTTAAAAAAAAAAAAAAAAAAGAGGGGATGGG
>VUQS01032398.1:0-15321 GCA_015108495.1 Heterochromis multidens | reverse complement strand
TCTGTCATATCTCTTTTACAGACTGGCCATCTATTATTTGAACTCAGTATCTGAGGCCTACCAAAACTCCAATATGGAGCTGAAGAAGAAGATGAAGATGGTGCGTAAAAAATGTCCACAGTTCAACCTGGCCATATGCAGAAGAGGGATGTTGCTCTAGAGCTGAGAACTGCTGAAATTATGATTTGGAATTATTACATGTGCACAGCATGTCCAGATCTGCATAGTTTTCCTCTATTTTGGGACATTAACTCACTTAAAGAGTTGCTCAATGAACAAGCCAGCTGATATTCCCTGTTTTTTCTTATTTATATAACACACAAAAGATCAAGCTCAGGAATATACTATGTGTATATATTCTTGTGTGCAATAGAAGGTCCAATACTGTCACTTGCCTAACTCCATTTTTCAATCCAGGCTCGTGATGAAGAGAAGAATCGTAGGAACAACGCAGACACCACCAACCAGGTCATGAAAGACCTGGAGGACCTGCTGCCGAACCGATCCCTCATTCCCCCTGCTCCACCAGAGCCTGGTCAGAATTACATCCTGATGATAGCATAATTCTGAGGTCATGCCACTGAGGTCATGAAAGGAACTAGACTACAAACTGGACTGTAACCATTTCTCTCTCTCTGAACAGAAAAACCACCAGAGCCAGAACCAAAACCAACAAAAACAAAGCCTGGGTCAGCCGGTAAAGGTGTTAACCTGCAGAAAGATGTGGCTCTAGCATCACCCAACCCTAATGCTCGAGGGCTGGTAAGCAGGCCACCTGGGCCGAGAGGACCTGGACCAGGTCCAGGTGCTGGACCGGGTCGAGGCCGTGGGAGAGGGCCCCCTCCGAGATAACAGCGAGAGAAGCTGATGTTCCTGTAGGCTGTTTTCATTCATTAGTCTTTCTTAATTTCACAGAAGACTTTAGTAGTAGCTCCTTATTAGATCTTAAAATTTATTTTATGCAATCAACAACAGCTTGAAGTCTACTGGGAAGAATTTTGGATGTTTTTATCCTACAAACTGTAACCTCCAGTACAGTTGATCTATGTTTCTATTTTGTTTGGGTAAACTGGAACCACACTTAGTTCTTTTAGGCAAATATATGAGCCAAGTGGGATGTCTGTTGGTTCCCATGATAGCTTCTGTCTAAACTTGGTATATCTGATATTTCAGTGTTGGTGTTGTTTCTACATCATATTAATAATAGGAAAAGGAGAGGAAAAATACTAAAGCACAGCTTGTCCTGTAATGGTAAAAGTCATATAAAGAAAGATAAAGTTCATAGTGAGACAAGTTAATGGTGGATGAAAGGGTCAGCCCACCTTGTTTATGGGACTTTGTGAGTTTTCAGATTTCATTTTCAGAAGGTCTTTTTGTTAGAAAGCCTTTAAGGCAAGCTCTTCCCATATGTGGTCATTTTCTTCATGTTGCAATGTTTGTTGCAATGATGGAACTGGAAAAAACATTAATATGATGATGTAAGAACAACGCCAACAGAACTGTATCAAGTTGTGTGTCCACTGTTATTCAAAAAATATCACTGGGGTTTACTCGTAGACTGTATATAAAAGATGGTATCAACACTGATTGGTGCAGTTTGGCTATCCTCATCTTGTACTTCTTTTAAACAGATGTAATCGGAGACAAATTAGGCAGCCAAATTGTTTCTGATTGGCTGGAAAAGTATAATACTCAACACTCAGGTGCAACTTAGTTCAACTTAACTAACTATAAGGGCACACAAACGGTTAAACTAGATAGAAATAGCCATATTAGGAGTCACTGATTTAATTTCAGTATGTTAATAATGTTATGTGTTGTCATGTCCTGATGTCTGTTACAGATTTTCACTCTTTTTTTCTTATATTTACATTGGGTTTGTATTAATTGTATGAGTCTGACTTTCCAATAAAATTCTTTTAATAACATTTTTAAAATGTCAGCTTACTTTATCTTTATTTGATTATTTTAGTTTTTATGTATACTATAAATGATTGTCATGTAGATTAACAGTAAAGCCAGAACAGCACAAAAAGGAAAGTATTCACAGTACTTCACTTGTTCCACATTTTGTCATGTTACAGGTGAAAAATGAATTTAATCCATTTTGGAATAAGGCTGTAATAACAAAATGTGGAACAAATGAAGCGCTGGGAATACTTTCCGGATACACTGCATGTTATTAATTTTACAGCATTTTGCCTGTGTTTTAATTTTATAGTTCCCCTATTGTTGTCTAGTTTTTCAGCATGTTACCGTAATGATACCATTGCCTACTCCCAGTTCTCGTATCTTTAACTATTTTACAGTATATTATCGGACCAAACTATAGTATATCTCTGTATTTCCTTTATTCTACATTAGACTACTGGTAGCAGTTCTCTTACATTATTCTATAGTATGTTACTGTATTATCTCAGGATGCGGGGCAGGCTGAGTGTTTTTTTTCCATTCTCCTCTTCCAGGGGGTTTTTGGGCAGCTCTTTTCCTGCCTTAGCCTTCATGCAGAGCTGCTTTCCTGGGCTCTCTCTCCCATACCTGCAAGCCATTATCCATCAGGAGGCTGCGTACCTGAGGACTGACTTTGGCTGTGATTCTCCGCCAGATTATACTATCCACTATGGTGAATCTTGGACCCGCAACCTGCTCACTTACCTAAAGGACTTACCTGTTCAGCTTCGTGGACTTTCCAGCTTTCAGCCAGCTCCAGTCCCTGCCTCAGCTTCACTCAACTCAGTGGAACTCAGTACCCTTAGGAATCACACCTCCCTGCCCACTTCCCATTCCCTCATTACTCTCCATCAACCAGAGCTAACTCTGTTTCTCCCTGTCCACAGACTCTCCCAGACCCTTGGCATTGTGCCTATCTTCAGCCTGCTCTGTTCACCCTTATTATTCCTGCACATTGAAAATAAACACCTGAACCTTGTACTTTGCTGTCTGTGTCTGCTCCTTGGGTCCAGTAATAATGAAAACATGACAACTTAATGTTATCTCTTTTTTTCCCCAGTGTGTTACCATAATGATACCATGATCTAAATTACAGTACATTCCTGTATTTCCTACATTTTACAGCAGACTATTGGCAGCAATTCTGTTGCTGTTATATATTTTACAATATGTTAACCTACCAAAACATGGCATAAATGATGATGTATTACATCACTTAATTTTATAGTTTTATTACTGTAATATGTTTTATATTTATGCATGTTACTGTAATAATGCCATGCCCTGAATTACAGTACATTGCTTTCCTTTGACAGTTGTTTACTTGTAGTAGTGTTGCCAGTATGATATTGTTAATTTTATTTTTTTAATATCATCATCTATTATACAGTATTTTAACATATTGATACCATGACCTGAGTTATGGTACATTGTTGTATATTTTACATTCTGTAACAGACTAGTACCAGTAGTATTGCAAGTATGTTACTGTTAATTTTACAGTTCTCCTAATGTTATATACTTTACAGTATGTTACCATAATGATACCATGGCCATAATTACAGTAGAGTGCTGTATTTCCTTTATTTTAAGGTAACATACCAACAGTATAGTTGCCAGTATGTTGTTATTTTTACAGTTCTCCTACTGTTATCTATTTTACAGTATGTTACCATAGTCATACCTTCTTATATGTTATTATATATGCCCTGAATTACAGTGCATTGCTGTATTTCCTTCAATGTTATATCAGTGGCAGCATGAAAACCTTATGATACCACAGAGAAAAGAAAAGAACTTTGAGCTCAACCAAGAGAAAGACAATTAGCTGATAAGAAACAATTAAGAGCAAAATATATATTTGTGACCTGTGGTTAGAATTCCTCTAACAACCATTCTATTAAAATGAATGCAGCAGAACCAAATGCAATGTTTTTAATACCATACATGGTTCTCCTGTGTCAAACCTGCTCCCTACATTACCTGCACTGCAACTCAAGGTGCCAAACTCAAGCAACAATGAAGGGAGTGCTACAAAGGTATAATAAGGTATAACATTTTCACATAGACTACACCTGAAAGGAGTCTCTGATTGGTATCAACAATGCTGTTCCCCTTTAACACTGTCACTTTAACAGAAAAATATGAATTATCAGTATCAGTTATAGGGTACAACACACACAGATTTAAAAGAAAAAAAAGTCTGAACCAAAAAGTTCCTCAACCAGTCAGAGAGACATGTGAATCTCTGACTGTCACCTCAAAGGAATTTGAGTGGTAAAACATGATTTGCTGAGCCTCTGCAGGTGAAAATGCACAGTGATGGGTGGAGACACTGTAGAGTGAGCTACACATTGTAACAGCTACATGCTGGAGTGCAGGACGGTCTTCAGCAGCACAGGTGAGGGTTTTTTCCTAGATATTTAAAACACTTGAACTCATGTTTTGCTTATTGTTACGAGGGCTTCTGAACTAGTCCATCCAGGTGCAGACACGGTGAAGAAGGATGTAGAAAAAGGTAGAAAAAGAAAAAAGTAACTTAATGAAGAACCTGATAATGAGAAGGACATTTAAGCCACAGAGTAGGGAAGGAAGTGACAGAAAAAAGGCTAGAAACACACAATAACTGAAATAGGGACTGTAGTCTGGCAGTATCGCAGTATGATTACTGTGATGAGTTGCAGTTTGTGTGGCTCCTCCTTGACACACCTGCTGCCAACAATCACAGATGGAGAAACAGAATGAGATGGAAAGGGAGTGCCGGAGTGGTTGCAGAAGCAAATTAATCCCTCACCTTAATCCCTACTCCCTTTTCTCTTTACAGTGTGAGTTCTTGTTTCTGGTTTTAAATCTCTCAGCCAAGCAAAAATGCCATTCTTTGATCGTTTGAAGGACATTTTCTCCCATCACCGACACGCCGACGATGACACTGTCAAAGTGAGTCATATCGTGAGGATATTGCACCTCAGAAACACCTGCACCCGATCTGTTTACTTGAATATTTGAATTTCATATGAGTGAAACTGGCTGGCAAGTAAACTTCTTTAAATCCTGTGAGGTCTTAACTTTGGCTGATCTTCTAGGTGAAGGATAAGGAGAAATCTAAGTATTATGGAACAGTCACCCCATACCCAAACTTCAACGCCAGCGATGACACTGTAATTCTTCGGAGTGCCATTGAACGTAAAGGTGTGTGTACACTCGCTCATATTAATTTGTTAGATATGTTTTTTCCAGGTGATATGAAATTTAAAGCTGAAACATGGGTTGGAAAAAACATTTATTGCTATTTTGAATTGGGTGGAAGGCAATCTGCTCCTTTTGGTTTGAATGATTTTAACACAGTCCTTCAAGCTTTCTGTGTTGCTTTAAGTAAAGTAAGGTAAAGTGCATCATGTCACCCCAACAGGAGTGGATGAGGATGTGATCATTGCAGTCCTGGTGAAGAGAAGCAATGAGCAGAGGCAAAAGATCAAAGCAGCCTACGAAATGGAGAAAGGGAAGGTGAGTAATTAATTTCTACCTGAGTCAAATATGTACAAATACAATAAATTAACATGAGCCCGAGAACAGTCCAAACTAAAGGTAAAGTCTGGGAAAATATTACAATATTAAATGTCACCCATCCCTCTGACCTCACTATCTAAGCTTTAATGGATTTACAAGACAGTGAAGTTGGCGTAACTGTTGCTACAGTAAAATACATTAATTTAGATCCACTGTGTTGGAATTAAAGCTGCTATTTACTACAAAGCTTTCACTTAAGGATAAAAAATTGCCATGTTTCTATCTTATTCTGCCCCATTATTCTAAATTAATGAGACTCCAACACAAGAGCTTATTTACCTATAGGCCTAAGCTCAGTTCCATGGGCGCAAACATCTCCCTCTGTTAAATTTTTTGATTTGGCTTTGAGATATTGAGAGATTCTTGTATCTTTAAGTAATCAATTTCTTTCATATAACAGCAGTTCACAACAATAGTTGTCTCAAGGCACTTTATATAGTCAGTTAAAGACTCTACAAAACTAGAGAGATGTTCCTCAAGGAGGAAACACTTGGCAACAGTGGGGAGGAAGAACTCCCTTTTAAGTGGAACACACCTCCAGCAGAACCAGGATCAGGGAGGGACAGCCATCTGCCTCAACCGGTTGGGGGTTTAGGGGGAACAACCACTGAGACAAAACATGAGAACTAGGCGTAGACACAAGTTAAGAAGCAATAAAACAATAAAACAGTGGTTGCAAAGTTATTGCAACTGTTTGCAATAACCTTGCAATCTTGTTCCCTTTTAAAATAGTTGCTTTGAAGATGGGGGACCAGGTGTGTGACCACTTGCAGTCAGGTTCCATCTTCAAAGTGATTTTGGTGCGTCGATACGGCGATAAAACAGCAATAAGACGGAATCAGTCTGCTATCAGGTTTGCAATTGAATAGGGTCAAGTTGGCAGTTGTATGCAATCTGCTTGTGATACGCTGGCAATTAACTGTGATAAAGTGGTGAAAAATGCAAATCTACTGCAGCTTATATACACAGAAATTCACTTTAACTGCTTGCATTCAGACTCCAGCCAGAACCTCATAAATTTGAAATGGAAATTTCTCCACAAATAGTAATGTAGTTACATCAGTATTTGTGGAGGAACTTAACTGCAAAATGACACAGGTGCTCGAAAACCTTGCTTTTATATAGGAATATAAGCACAATACAAGCACTTGACAGCCAGTCGAGTTGAGCTGCCTATTGCCAAGAGACGCACTGTAGATGAGTTGCATTCATCTGTGCAGACTGACTCAGACTGACTGCAACATGTTGACAATCTGACTTCACATCACAAAAAGATAACCTTCATATGTCTTTAATGTCAGCTCAAGTCCACAATTACAATGAACAGTAGTCCTTCATGTAGATCATCCGTGTGTTGCAGAAGCTGGCTGAAGATCTGAAATCAGTTCTGAAATCAGATTTGGAGGAAATCTGTCTGGCGCTGCTCATGGCACCGGCTCACTATGATGCCTACCAACTCAGGAAAGCCACAAAGGTAAATATCATTGGTTTATGTACTAAGCCTTTGATTGGGGCAATATTACTTCTTTTGTTTTAATTTATTGAGCAATTGTACAGTTAGTTTTCTTGCTGCTTCATCTCTAGATTAGTTTGGTCATCATTAAGATGATCAAATAAATTCTGATTTAAAGGTTTTGAATTGAAGGGAATTTTTGTGCCACAGTTAAAGAAAAGCTAAACACACTGATCAGAATAAACAAGTTAAAAAAAACTACTTAAAGTGCTTCTAATTTGTAATTCTGTTTGAGGGATCCTTAAATAAAAAGACTGTTTTCTTACTGTTTATAGATTTCGTCACTTCTGTTGTTTGATTTATTCTGACAGGGTTTGGGCACAGACGAGCATGTCCTGACAGAGATTTTGGCAACAAGATCAAACCAAGAGATCCAAGACATCAAGAGGGTCTTCAAAGAAGGTTTTATCACAGTCATGTGATATTACACTGTGTTGTTTGAACTTAATGCTGAACTAAGACTGCATTTTATATGACATCATAGATATCTAGCTGACACTCTAAAGTGTCTCCAGTGTCTTTAACTGCTAGAAAGCTAGCAGTAGTCACATTTCTTCTGAAATTCTCCTGAACCCTCAGAGTACAAAAAGGAGCTGGAGGATGTTATTAAGAGTGAGACCAGCGGCAACTTCACCAAGATCCTCCTGGCCTTGCTTAGTGGAAATAGAGATGAGAACACTAACATAGACAAGGATCTTGTTGCAAAAGACACACAGGTAAAATCATGAAAATTAAATATTAAACTATTTTTTTATATTGTCAACAAGAAAAGATGTTTTGAGAATTCTGTAGTTGTGGTTAGAAGTTTACATACACTCATCATGGGCATGAATGCCATGGCAATTTGGGCTTTTAATGACTCATTTTGATTGACCAATACTCAGAACAATGGGAAAGTCAAAGGAACTCATTGAAGATGTAAGAAGGAGAATTGTAGATTTACACAAGTTGGGAAGGTCTCTTGGAGCCATTTTTAAACAACTGTAGATTCCAGGATCATCAGGTCAAACAATTATATGTAAGTACAAGTTATTCAGATGTGTCACCACTTTGCCATGGTCTGGAAGAAGATCCAAACTGTTACCCTCAGATGAGAGGAAATTGGTTAGGATGGTCAGGAACAACCCAGGAACCACGAAGGCTCAAGCCTGCCATGAACTGGAAACTGCTGAAACACCAGCGTCACTGTCCACAGTGAAGAGAGGGTGCCGACCAAGAAAGAAGCCCTTGCTCCAAAATTGACACCTTCAAGCTCGACTAAAATTTGCAGCTGCCCACAAGGATGAGTTGAGCTATTTGGATACAATGACAAGAGGTATGTTTGGAGGAGTGAAGGTTTCAAACCTAAGAACACTGTCCCAACTGTCAAGCATGGTGGTGGTAGCATCATGCTCTGGGGTTGTTTTACTGCCAGTAGTACTGGTACATTGCACAAAGTGGATGGAATGTCCATGATGAGTGTATGTAAACTTCTGACCACAAGTGTAGATCAAAGCAGTTCTTTGTACCAAGCTGTAAACCTGTTTATTTCTGCTGTAACATTGGGCATTTTAACATAGGAGCTTATGGGGACTGAATTGCTTTTGTAGCCAGCCTCAAGAGAAACTGCACTATTGCACCATTACCACTTTGGTGCTGGCTTAATTTTTCACCATTGGAATGTGCCCATTGGTCACAACTGTGTTGTCTTATGTCTAGAAGAAAACTTCAGCCATTTCACAAAACAGCTAAGCACCCAAATTTTTGACAAATGAGGAAATGCTTCATTTATAGGGGTCTATATATAGAGACATTAAGTGAAAATAAAGCTTGTAACATGTTATGTAGTGCAACAGTGGCACAGTTCCATAGAATAAGTCAGACTTTTGGTAGAATACTTCTTAGAGGACCAGCTGTTGACATTATATAAAGTATAAGTCATTTTGAATATTATTAGCATCGACAGATAATAATCTTTTACTCTTCTGTGTCTGTAGACACTGCTGAGGTTATGTGAGCAGGGCAGTGGATTCGACGTGTCCACATTCATTGACATGATGACCAAACGCAGCTATCCACACCTCCGGAAAGGTGAGTTCTTGAAAAGTTTGAACACTTCTTTGTTGTTGGGTTTGACTCATTAGACACAACACACAGCTGGACTAACAGGTGGAACCACAATCGTGCAGGTAGGAGGCAAAACACACCCAGCAGTGTGGGAACAATACAGAGTAAAAGTCAGTCTGGTTTTAAATATGAGTTATGGAGTCTGTTTAGTTTCTATCTGCAGTGAAGGTCCCAGCCCTTTTGTTAATGTGGCAATTACCCATTTACAAGAACATTTCTTTGAGCTACATATTACCTAAGACTACTATATGAAGGTAGAGGGAAAGCAGAAATATTAATAGAAACATTGGCTTTAGTGCAAAATAAAAAAAAAATCATCTAAAAATAGGCCAGTTTATTCTTTATAACTGTCCATTCAGAGTCTCATTTGCATGCAGAAATTGCATTCTTACTGTATAATTGTTCATCTTTTTTAAACTTCAGTCTAATGTTTAACTGGTCACTGATGAAATCTGAATGTTTATGTTTAGAGATATTTTCAAACTGCTTTTTAATTTCCTCGACTGTTGAGGACATTTGCTGCATAATCTTAAAAACTGGAGGGCCATTTAGTTTCAGTCTAATAACCCACAATTACCTGTTTGTCTGTTTACCTTTTAGTATTGGAGGCATACGGCAAGCAGGGGGATGTCAAATTACCCACCGTGCTGAAAAAGGAGCTGAAAGGAGACACTGAAGAGTGTCTCATCGACCTTGGTAGGTTTATTTTTGTCCTCATCAATTTATCTAGTTTTTTTTTTTCTATTCAAGGCCAAATGTTGTTCCTGTGGGTGTGGTGAGATCAAAGGTCATGGTGAGTAAAAGGATTCATCCTCTGGTGAGCAGGAAATGTGCTCCGCAAATTTTATGCCATTGCACGTTCATATGCATTAAGATCCAGGAAATTTAAGATGAATGGAACACCTGGACCTAACCATAAATTTCCACAAGATGAGCTATAACACAGCTGCGAGGAAGAGCAGCATCTGGACTCGACCTGAGATTCTCATTTTGTAACTGTTTGTCTCTCTTTGATGTCTAGCGAAATATGTCTGGAACACACCAGCCGTCTTTGGTCAGAAGCTTGTTAAGGCTATGGAGGTGTGTATGAATATGTTTTTGCTACGTGTGTGTGTGTGTGTGTGTGTGTGTGTGTGTGTGTGTGTGTGTGTGTGTGTGTGTGTGTATTCATTCACATAAATGTACATTGATTTATATATTTTCAAAGGAAGGCTCCAGTCTGGATGTAATTTCACTTTTTTTGGACTAACAGGCTGGATGTCTTAAACTCTGAAAGCAGTTTGAGTTTGAACACTTCTCAGTTTGTGAAAACGGTGTCTTCTATACCATAAAACTGATTCATTTAAAAATTATTTGTTGCCTCAAAAATCAAGCGCCCTCCACTACTTAAGAGGGGCCATTTATACTAACTGCATATTGAGTATGCAGTAATTAACAGTGTACCAAAGTAAAAGAGCTCTACTTAGTTTTAAACTTGCTTTATGTAACCTTAGTTTAACAAATGAATTAAATTTAGAAAATGTCACAATGAATGGCCTAGATCAGGGATGTCAAACTCACCAGTGAAAAATATAACTACACATTTAATCCCTGAGATATCGCAATATAAGGGAAAAAAAGTGCAATTTCAATTGTGTGTCTCAGTTTTCCCACATGATTAGGAAATGCTGCTGTAGTAAATAAAAGAAATCTTTTAACATAACTCTTTGGGCTTAAACTGTAAGAAATAAATGTGTAAAATTACAGAAAAAATCCTTGGAGCTCATTGCCCAGACTGTCCTGTATTTATAAAACAGAAAGTTTCTGTTAATTCACAGAAAATGTCCTTTTTTGTGGACCCATTTCAAAAAACAGAAATTTCCGTTGTCAATAGTGAAAAAAACAGGAACTTTTCTGTTATTTAATTGTTTATCTATTACTTAATTACTTTGGTTTAGTATGAATGGCCATGAGGGAGACCAGTAGGAAAAGCTGCAAAACTTAATGAAATACATTTAAAAGTCCAAAAATGTATGCCCTCCTTCACATTTTCCAAAGCCATCCAGTGGCCCAGATTGGAGTCTTTGCCGGGCTAATTCTGGCCCCCGGGCCTTGTGTTTGACACCCCTGGCCTAGATTTTTGCCTTAGAAAGCTAAGAGTACTTGTACATGCTATTTACATTATGTTTGAGGAGACAGTGAACCTGTGCCCCATACACTGCACAGTTACAAGAACACTGGGTTCATTAACATTTGAACAAGAATGCCGACTGAGAGTCATTAGCTGCTGAAGGAGTACGAGTCAACCTTTAGTATTCTTAGCCACAGAAAACACTGGAAACCACATTACACATCCATGAAAATCAAAAACTAAACACAACGTGACTGAAATCGCAGCAGTAAATTCATCAACAAGGATATTTTTTCTTTTTCTGACCATTCTTTGTAAACCCTAGGGATGGTTGTGTGGGAAAAACTCAGACATTTGTGGTATAAATTGGAGGTGTGTACTTTAAGAGACATTAGAGGTATGGGAGGCAGAGGATTGTGTGGGAATCTCAAATTACCTATTTTGGAGCTTAGCCCTAAAGTCTTATGTCTAGAAAGCATGGCTACCTTTTAGATTATTTTTTTTAGACTTTGTTCAGTGACTGAGACTCTGCTCTGCTCTTACAGAAACCAGGCACATGTGAGAAAACGCTGACCAGGATACTGGTGAGTCGCTCTGAGGTCGACCTACAGAAGATCAAGGAGGAATACTGGAACTGTTATAAAAGATCTCTACCTGATGACATACAGGTAAAAAAAATATATGCCATCATGTTGTTTTTACTAATTAAGTATAGACTCAAATGGTAATGTACAGTATCTGAATATTTTAACTAACAATATCTTTGTTTCACAGAAAGACACCAAGCAGCATTATCGGAAAGTTCTGCTTAGCCTGTGTGGAGCTTTTTGAAAGTCTTTTGTTTTCACTCTACTCTGAAATTGAGGCCAGCTTATTCCACTAAATTCTCACAGTTTTAACTCTGAAGTGCATGACTACTCTGTCCTATTGAGTTCAAACTCTAATAAAGAAGTTATTCCAACAACAAAAGAAGCATCTCATACCTTCTTTCCAGGAAAACACGCTTCTTGTCTTTCTTTTAATGTCCTTTGAAATATAATGTTAGGATGAAGTTGTAAATATATGTATTAATATGGTATTTGGTTATTAGAAATGCAGAAGGTAAAATGGGAAGTCAAGTATTTTCTCTTCAATATTAAAAACCTTTATATTATATAAATAAAAAGGCTTATATTATGTTATATAAGCTCCTAACATCCACCAGATCATTGGCAACTCATCTAGGGTTAAAATTAAGATTTAGAATCAGCTCTTTTATTTTTCAGCTGCTGGAAAAAACCCCAAAAATGCCAAAACGTATGAGGCTTAATTTGAAAGGTAGCATCTAGTCTTTGAAAATTTGGCCTGTTTTGCATGAGGCTAAACCAAAACTATAGCTGATTTGCCGGTTACCTGATTGATGCCAGTAAGTTGAAGTTTGCAATCTTTATTTTGTCCTTTTTTCTGTTTTCATATACAACAGATGAAAATATTAGATAAATATAAAGTATATAAATATAAATTTAAAATTTTTTAAAGACATAAAGGATCGAGGTGAGCGGGAAGATGCACAAAGAAGGAAGTTTATAAAATTTAATATAAAATACAAGAATATATCCTATGATTCCTGCCACAGAGCTGCTGTCAAAGGAATGTGTGTGGCAATAAAAGGCTGGTTGTTTATATTAAAGATAAACTACTCAGATAGTCCTGTCCATAATGTCAGTTTCCACCAGAAAAAAAAAAAAATAAAGAAAGGTCTGAAATGATAAAGGTCTGAAATGATAAAAAAAAATAACTTAAAATTAACTTTAACTTTGTTAAAGTTTTGACTTATGACTAAATTTAGACCTGAAATAAAGTGAATTGAGATCATGCTTTAAAATAACTGCCCATAGGTGTTAAGAGGTAAGAGGTGCTTCTGAAGCACTTTATTTAAACCTGAAATTTTATAGATTACTGTATGTTGCTCAAAATACTGTAAACCCTCTTTCCAGTTAATAACTGTAGATTACAGTGCATGTCATCACACTCTAAATACAGCATTTTATTTTAATTTTTTTAAATCATAATTGTCATATTTTAGTGCAGCTCTAGAAATGACACAAAACCACAGAAAATACAATACATACATTTGACAACATAAATAATTTTATTACATATACAAAAATAATTCCTATGTATTGTGTGTTATTTTGTATGGAAGATTATTTCTGCCACTGAAAAACAAACATGTTTTATCATCCCTAAGTCAAAATTTTGGGTTATTATCTAACATTTTTGACTTAATAACCCAAATGTCTCAGAAAATAACTGAAAATTGAGAAAGTACCTTGAAATTTGAAGTTATTAAGTCGAAATTTTGACATATATCAGAAAGTTAATTTTGTTTATCTGGGCGGTGCTTTTTCAGTGGGAGAAATGTTTCGTCACTTATCTAAGTGACTTCTTCAGTTTCAATGGTAGTCACAGCCATTCATCAGCGGTCATGACAATTTGCATATTAATGATCATGAAACTGACCTCACGGTCCATTGTTAGGCAGTGGTACTAGTTTTGCTCATTATGCAAATATACTTGTTATAATATAATAGTATTTAGCCTTTTGTATTTGTACACTGTTTTGTCTTATTTATTTTCTAATATAGCTCTAATTCCCTTTTTCTACCTGACTCTTGTGCTGCTGTAACATGTCAATTTCCCCAGTGTGGGATTAATAAAGTCTATATCTATCTACAAGGTTGGGGAAACCTGCAGTCAGGTGAGACTGAAGAAGTCACTTGGATAAGTGATGAAATGTTTCTCGAGCTTCCATAGAATTCCAACATTATGCTGTAAACTGCAGGTTTTTACAGAGGAAGTAGCGTTTTACAAAATTAAAATTCTGTAAATCTGCACTGCAGTAACTTACTGTAAGTCCCTGTAGAAATCCAAAGAGTTCAATTTGGCTCACTGGAAGGCTTTGGAAGTGTGAAGTGTGTAGTTTATTTTTTTAATAAGATGCACAGCTGTTCAGTTTATGGTGATGCTAACATAGCTGGGGGGGTGTTACAGTTAAAATCTAGATCAATTACTTGAATCATAAGTAATAAATTATTGTTGCCAAGTTAAAAACAAAACAAAACAAAGGAAAAAACCTGCATGTGAAAATTTTGCTCCTTTTTAAAAATTTTGTAAATCTGTAGGCCACCTTTCATAAAAACAATAAAACACAAACATTAAAAAACTTGTTTAAAACTAAAACTTATATTGTTATTTATCAGGCAACTAACAACCTGAATTCAAGTTTTAATACCTAAATTTGAGCCAGCACACTGGAGTTCACTGGACAACATTCAACCACTAAAACGAATTTTTCTGTTCACGAATGCAAGTGAATGACTGTAATTTGGCATCTCAATAAAAAATAATAATAATGTGCTTTACTATTTTTTTCTGTTTCCATTTGAGAATGCATTGATAACAGTAATAATTATATTTTAGTATTAAAAATATCATTAAGGAGCTTGCACAAATTGGTGAATGAACCATTACAGAAACAAAGAATTATTTCGGGTGATTACCAACACTGTTAATTTAGGGCAGCTGTGGTATAAACCTAATAAATTTGTTAAGCACTGTGTTATAAATAAAGCTTTTAAAAGAAAAACAAAACTTTTATCCCCGTCAACGTAGAACTCTAATCTGCGCAGCCGCAGCGCTTACGAGTACATACACGTGACGTGGACCGTTTACCGTGTCCGGAAGTGCTGTGGCGATACGGGCAGCTCGGGTGTTTGATTTCTTTATCCTATTATTGCGGACTCTCTCGTTTCTTGCGGCCAATTCAGACGAATAACTTTTGAGTTTCTTTCTCCGACCGAAGTGTCCACATGTGTCTGGGTCACGTGAACCGTACACAGAGGAGGTGACGCCGCTGGAAACTTTGAGAAAAAGTGGCTAGCTAGCCAGCTAACAGGCTAACAAGGCTACCAGCTGATTGGAGTTTACACATCAGACACTGACGGGAGAATGAACAGGAGGCAGAAGAAGCCTGATTATTTTCTCCGGCGGTGAAAAGACTGCAGCGATGTAAACGATGCACCGGGAACAGGAA
>VUQS01032397.1:0-13489 GCA_015108495.1 Heterochromis multidens | reverse complement strand
CAATGACCCGGTTACTGCGTTCACCAGATATCAACACGATTTCGATCCGCTCCTCACGTGTTAACCTCTTCGACATGTCAATGGCTGTGAACAAAGAGCAACTTGTAAATAACTCATGAAAGAATAAAGTTACATTGAAACCAAGCACACCATTGTTTTTCTTGTGACATTACCAATAAGTTTGATGTGTCACATGGCCCTCTTCCTATTGAAAAAACAAAAGTTGTATCCAAGATGGCCGACTTCTAAATGGCCACCATGGTCACCACCCATCTTGGGGAGTTTGCCCCCTCACATATACTAATGTGCCACAAACAGGACTTTAATATCACCAACCATTCCCATGTTATTATGGTGTATCCATATAAATGGCCCACCCTGTATATATACAGACCAAAACAGTTTTTGGGACCAAACTGTAAACATATTTTTAATGCTGTTTATTTAGGCATAATAACACTGGAGTCTATGGGACTGACTCACTTTGAGAGCCAGCCTCAAGTGGACACGAGAGGAACTGAACTTCTAACTGCCACTTCTATTCAAGAAGTCAGTGTGGCCATTATAAAGAAGAGTGTAATAAGGATTTAAGGTTGACTGAAAACTGATCAAACTGAGCCCTAGCCAATTTGAGCAATGCTGCACTTTTTTCACAGTTATTATATAGCAACCTTAATCCAAACTGCACATCCATCATGACTCTACCACTGCACTCATGATAACAAAATATCTCTTTCCTAAACATTAAGTCTTACCTGGAACACAGACTGTTTCCTCAAAAGTTGAGCTTCCCTGTCCCAGCTCCATCAAACTAGTGTCAGCAGTATGCTAGGCAGATGAGATTTATGATCATCTCTGCAACACAGATATAAATGACAGTGCTCACCTTACCATATTGCTCTAAGGAGTCCATGATCAGTTCAAAATGAGTGAGGAGCTACTGGGTTTAAAATGTTGGCCTGTGGTAGAAGAAACTGTTTGGAAAAACAGAGCTGAAGATAGTTTCTCTGTCTCGTTGCACTGTATTAGTCCCCTGCAGACATTACACAGTGAAAGTCTGAAATGTCAACATGTCAGGTGGTAGTGAAATGTATGATTGGCATCAGATCATGAGCCGTGAAGTGTTGTTTTTTCCTGCCCTTTTGACAGAAAATTGAAGCAGCATAAAGGGATGTCCTGTACTTCACTGAGAGAGGAAGTGTTCACTGATTCAAAGTGGGTCATAATCTTTTTTTAGTTGACACTACACAGAGGTGTGACATGTTCAATTAGAAGCTATAGGGCCTAAACAAACATGTCAATGTGGCTCTTGAGTGTCAACACATTGCTCATAAAACTGAGATTATGAATAATCCTACTCACTAAGAAAAGCCTCAGCATGCAAGGCTCCTGCAAATCAAGGAACTGCATTTAACAATATGTGATGGTCACTGAGAAGCTACAGCCATCTGCCAACACATAGACATTGACAAACTGCTGTTGGACTCTATTGGACTACTCTAAATGATGAAAAATATTCCCAAGTTGTCAGTTAAAGGCATTTTATCAAAACCATTGGTATTCTTTATTCATGTCCAAGCTCTCCTTTGGCAGCTGAATGTGGCATCTTTATTTATTTTAGATTTAAGCTTCTTATTCTCTCATGTTTAGATTTTAATTTATTAAGCTCTTATCTTCTACTCCCAAGTAAAAATAGGATTACTGTTGTGAAGGGACATACTTTATCTCAAACCATGATCTTTTCCTAAATTCAATTCAATTCAATTTTATTTATATAGCACCAAATCACAACGAAAGTTTCCTCAAGGCGCTTTATATTGTAAGGTAAAAACCCTACAATAATACAGAGAAAACCCCAACAATCAGACAATCCCCTATGAGCAAGCACTTGGCAACAGTGGGAAGGATAAACTCCCAACTAAACATAACCAAATATTTGCCAAAACCTAAAAAAGTAGTTTTCAGTGTGTAAAGCTCACCAGTGAGTCAAAGCAGAATTTAAAAAGCCATAAAATAACTTCAACTCAGGAAGTCAAAAAGGGAAAAAGTACAAAAGACAAACTTTCCAACAGGACAAAAGCCCCAGTCTTCTGGCTGACTAGCAAAACCAACCCTCTAACTACTTACTTTGGAAGAGTTCAAAATGTGACTGTTATCTTTTGGGAGCCCTTGTTACCATGATGTGTATAAAATTTCAGGTCTAATTGCAGGTAAAATTGCATTATATTATGCCCCATGACAATAATATGTTAAGGCTAAAGGAGTGCACAGTGCAACACTGACCTGACAGTCAACTTAGTGAGGCACGAAATAAACCTGAGATGATAGGACACTTTCCAAAGCTATCAAAATAAATAATATGTCTGTTTGGAAGCACATGTCAAACTTTAATAAGTCACCAGACAGACTGCCGTTTATCTCCAGACTAATCTGGCTCATTTGGTGCACTTACAATATGTCTTGCAGCAGACACTAGGCACATGTAGGACAAAATGTGACTGAAATATTGCCATCCATCCATCCATGCATCCATCCATTTTCTTCCGCTTATCTGGGGCCGGGTCATGGGGGCAGCAGCCTAAGGAGAGAAACCCAGCTCTCACTCTCCTTAGCCACCTCTTCTAGCTTATCCAGGGGAACACTGAGCTGAGAGATATCTCAGAAATCTCTCCAGCATGTCCTGGGTCTACCCCGGGGCCTCCTCACAGTAGGACATGCCCGGAACACATCACCCAGGAGGCGCCCAGGAGGCATTCTAGTTAGATGCCCGAACAACCTCAACTGGCTCGTTTCGATGTGGAGGAGTAGCAGCTCTACTCTGAGCCCCGCTCGAATGACTGCACTCTTCACCCTATCTCTAAGGAAGAGGCCAGCCACCCTTCGGAGAAAGTTCATGATCACAGGTGAGGGTAGGGACATAGATCGACTGGTAAATCGAAAGCTTCCCTTTTTATGCTCAGTTCTCTTCACCACGTACAGTGTCCACATCACTGCAGCTGTGGCCCCAATCCGTCTGTCAATCATCCCGCTCCCCTCTTCCCTCACTCGTGAACCCAAGATACATCCCTGACCCGGAATGGGCACTCCACTCTTTTTTTTTTTTGAGGACCATGGCCTCAGACTTGGTTGTGCTATTTCACACACCTGCCGCTTCACACTCATCGAAACGCTGCAAATCGTTCCAGTGTGAGCTGGAGGCCATATTGTTGCATATTGCTGCATATATGGATATGCATATTGTTGAAATTCATAATTTCCTTTAATTTTATTTTTTTACTGTGTGGTCCCAGATAGTTTGAGTTTGAAACACCAACAATACAGGGTTTATTGCTATAATAGAAGCAACTACAGTCACACCTAAATTACACTGTAATTTAATAAAATAATTTGTTAAAGTATTATGTGTGTCACCTTAAAGCAATGGGATCACAGCAGCAGCCACAATTTCCACACATATTTCATGATGCAGAAAGTGCCAAGCTTATTCCTGATTAGTGCACCACTGTATGATCTGTGTGGGTGAGAGAGCATTGACTTATATGTTTGGAGTGAAATTAGAAATAGCAAAACTGTTACTATGTAATTAATACTGAAGATTTCAGATTAGTAAACAGTGTCAGGTATATAGAACCCTCGGGGTTGCAGTAGTACTGTGACTTGAAAGTAATGTAACAATTATATTTATTACTAGATGAAAGTAGATGCATATTGTATATGGCAACAAGTACAAACTAAGTAGTAAGGACACCTGAATTGACTTGATGCAAGACAGTTTGTAATAAAGTCATGAACAACAGTTCTCCCAGTATAAATAAAATCTCAGCTAAAGTCAGTAAAAGCACTGTGATATCAGTTGCTATCACACAATCTAAATCACCTATAGTAATGTAGCGGTGTTGTAAGCCTGATATATACAGTACCTGATATCCCAAAATCGAAGATGGCTAGGTTAACAGTCATGAGCTCAGGAGGCTTTAGCTTGGTCTTCCTTTTGATGGTCATATAAATGACATAACCATTCCCTATTGCAGACATGATTCCTGTAAGAGAGAGAGAGAGGGAGAAAGATTGAAAACATACCATTTGCCAGTCAGACTCTTTCCACAGTGCACTGCATGGTGGATCAAAATCTGACAGTATGTTTACTACTTTTCTGGACTCATAATTCCATCAATTTTGACAAGATCCCCAACACCACTGGCTGAAATGCAGCCCCAGACCATGACAGAGCCTCCACAAGCAACTAGCTAGGCTACTTAGTTAGCTACCCCACAACATGATACAACATATGTGCCTCTTTAGAAGTGAGATGTTAATTGTTAAACGGCTTGTTGCTAGCTGTGTCTGCCTGTGGTTTGGTGATAAGCAGGGTTTTTTTTCTGTCTGTTGCTTCTGCTGGAAACAACTAGGAAGTTAATGAATCTGGGCAGGCAGCATACATTCACAACTATAGGGACCCTGTTATTTACACAATTTCAATTCCATTTTAGTCATGGATTTTACCATATACTAAACTGCAAAGTGTAAAAAATAATGCATAAATGCATCCATCACCAAGTCACATAATAAGACATTTTTTTCGATGGCAGTCAGTAATTTCCCCTGTAATAACAGCAGCAATATTGATCTCAAATTGACCTTTATAGAAGAGTGTTGTAAGATAATGTGCAAAAAACATTTTTTTATATATATATATAATTTGCAGTCAATTTCACCAGTGATGTTACAGCTACAAGAAATGAGTTGGGAACTCAGAAACCCTTTCTCAGGCATTACTCTCTCAACTCTGTACTTGCCAAAGACACCCAGTACCTGCTTCTCTACTGATAACATTTAGGCAATTTTCCCAATGATACAGATAATCATAATAGAAGGAAAGACCCCTGATAAATGCTGTAATCAGGTTAATCAAAAAACACTAGATACTAAAAGTCATAGACCAGCAAGGCAGATCTGACTGTGACGCCAAATGACTGTACACACTCACTGGCTGACAACTTCCTCCATTCTAAATCTAATCTGGAACAAAACATACCAAAAAAAACAGTGACTGAGCTCATTAAGTATAAATAAGCTGCTTCTGTCCAGGATGCCGTTTGCACTTTATATCATGCACTTGTCCCTTTGTGCAATAAAAATACAAAAATAACAAAAATAAAACTAATGTCCAGATCTCCAACCGCTCCACCACTCCTCCTCCCTGCACATGAACTTAAATCAGCTGACTATGGCGAAAGGAAGAAAAAGGTTTGTCATCACAATAATGCATTGCATTACTGTGTTATCAAATAAAGTAATGTAATTACAGTCACCCATTACTTTGTAACACGTTACAGCCAAGCAGGGGCAGCCTGATGATAAGCCACTGGTGTGTGTGCATGTGTGCGAGCATGCATCCATGCATGCATGTGTGCATGTGAATGGATGAATGAGAAACACATTATAGCTGAGGCTAAGCCAAATGCAGCTTTATCCACTCTCTGGAATGCCTTCAGATATTTGATGGAAACATAGTGACATCTCTCCAGAGAGGGAATGCAGTTCAGCATGTCACATAGAATCTGATAACAAGAAGATGTATGGGTTTGTCTGTGTGAAGGTGTGTTTGTCTGTAAGGGAGATTGTAAGGATTAGGTTAGAGTTAGAATGTTAGTTCTGATGATTTGTGTAAATAACTGCGGAAGAATTACTTTCATAGTCTTAAGTTGCAGCACATGACAGATTCTCAAAAGGGAGTTTTCCTCCTTCCTTTTAAACCTTTAAAATAAAGAAATGGACTTGTTCTTGTTCTGTCTTGTGCTTTGGACTTTCTAAGGTCCTACCAAATTCTGCCCTAATTCAGTTTGTCAAATGGCTGTGAGATAAGAGGAAAATGTTCTTCTTCCACACATCTTATTTCCTCACATCTTTTACAAACACAAACAGATCTAGAAAAACAGCAGCTTTCTTCTTTTAATGCTGATCTAGTGTGAATGAACAAGTAAAAGCTTCTGGCCAATGCCTAATGCTTAACCAAACAATTACAATTACATTAGCCATAGTAAATATGACTATGCTACAAAGCAAACAACTTTATAAAGTGAATATGGCTAACACTTCAGCAATAACAACTACAGATGTCAGACCTGCAAAGCAAACAATTACCCATGAAGATGTTAAAGAAATGAAATGAAGACAGTCTTAAAGCTAACAATTTAACTGTGACAACTTTACAATTAATTCCTGTGAAGCTAACACATTAGCCATGACAACTTTATAAGGGAATGATAAAAAAAAACTTTAGTGATTAAAGCCAATTACTGGACAATGTTGTGAATTCCTTCTCCCCCTATTTAAAAATGAACATTAAATGTGCCTTCAAATGTGTAGTAAATTGCAAAGTTGTTTTGGTTTTTTTGAAAAAGAGGGCTAAAGTGGATCAATCACATTATCTACAGTGTATCTGCTGAAACTACTATTACTTTTTATTTAAAGTAAGAATAAAAATTATCCAAAACCCTCTGAACATGCCATTAATGCTTTGACAATCAATGTCACAACCTCCTCAAAACTGCTACACTTAAGGCCCCATATGAAACTATCACTCAAATCTTAAACATTGCCTTACCAATTTTGTTTCTTTCATAAATATCTGGAATTGTTTTTCCTGTTTTTCTAAACTGCACAGGGTGTATTTGATTCATTCAAATGCAGAGTAAATTACATGGGCAAACTGCACATAAAATCTTAATCAACTGTAATCATGTATCCAACTGAGCTTCTATTTTAGTTTGCTAGAAATAAGTTTATAAAATAGCTGCCAAAGAACGCTAATATGATTGCCTGGGTCGTCATGGAAATCAGACAGAACAATCAAATCCAAACGTCTTTAGAACATTTATGAAGTATTAAAGAAGACTGACGATATCATTGTAGCCTAGAGGTAGTCATGAACTCCACGGACTCTATTCAGCACCACAAATTCGTGTTTGTGCTGGCTGTTCAACTTTTCTGGGAAATGTAAAAATAAATATGAAACACATTAAAACTAATGTGAAAGAAAACTTTTACTAGAGAAACATATGTTTTATGAGGATTATTTTGACCCAGAGGGTTTGGCTCTTTCTTAGAAAATACAGACAGCAAGAGTTCATCCATTATACCAACCAATATCATCCTCTCTATACCAACACAGTGAATTTGAAATCAATCAGTCAAGATGTGGTTGATGTGCAGACCCAATTCCACTGGCAACCATACATGCCCATGCCATAACATTTCAAATTTTTTTCCATGTTATTGTTTATTTCATACATGAACTGTGTACAAAATACATTAAAAAATACACATACAGGGAAAAGATGCGTCGTGCCACATTTAACTACTAGCTCTGTTTTTCTACAGTCCCTGAGCAACCACGTTTCTCTCCTTCTCCATATTTTTATCTTCCTATCATCCTGATACAAGTTAATCTTTGAGAAAGACCTAGGCCTGAGGATATAAGGCATACAGCTTGGAAGATGCAATCGTCATCTACTAATTCCTGGACCTGGAAGGACTTTTGCTGAAAATTTTTTTTATGCTTCTTTGTTACTCCTAAACAGAAATCTAAATTAATTGGAAGTCAACTGGAGTGCTGGAGAGAATGTGGAGAAAAGATGGCAGATCATGCTCACATATTCTGGACTTGTACCTCCATCCAACCTTTTTGGAAAGAAGTATCAGTAATTAGCTCTAAAGTTTCAGGTATTAATATTCTTTATAATTTTGCATGCCTTTACCCAGGACACTTTCCAGATAAATTAAATTGCACAGACAAATACGTTTTAAAGGTCCTACTGACTGTGAGCAAAAAAGCCATTACTAATAGCCCTTTCCCACTAGTACCTACTCGGCTTGGCTTGGTTTTTAGGGTTTTCCTTTAGGTGGTAGTACCTGGTACCAGGTACTTTTTTAGTACCTGCTTGGCCGGGGTTCCAAGCAAGCCGATCCAATCCGAAAATGTGACTTCAACAGACTGCATGTCACTGATTGGCCAGGGAGGGACGTCACTGAATTAATCATTAGAGCGACTCCTTCAGGATTCAAACCCACCATTTTTTAAACCCGGCAACGAGGGAAATGGCTACACACAAACAACACCATGTTTCATCTCGCCGCCCGCAGCCTTCTCTGGCTCTCTTCTTTTACCCTGAGTCTGACAAAAAGCCAGGTATACCATCGTCTCGATGTCTTCCATTGTTGTGTGTTTGTGTCGCATATAAACTAAATTATGGGACTTTCAGGCCACCTTGCTCTAACGACCCCACCCACACTGATGTGGTACTCAATTCTAATGGAAAACAACCGAAACCGAGTTGCATTGAGTCGAATAGGTACTAGTGGAAAAGAGTGCTGGCTCCAGAAAGACCGACCTACTAGGACCTTGTTTATTTACACTGTTAAAACTCTGCATACCCAGGAACAGTTGACATATACAATAAGACGTGGGAGAGAAAAGGTGGGAGAAATGGCACTGTTATTTAGCCCTAAAACCTTGAAACAGATTTAAGCTAATCGTGTGAGGGGGAAGAAGTCATTTTTCTTTTATGGAAAATTTTTGTGAATCTCATCCCATGACCTCCTGTTCTTTGTTGCTGTGGATTCTTTGTGTGAGAAAAATCTAAATAAAAAAGTTTAACAAAAAAAAAATGTCATTTTCTTAATATTATCAGACCTGGCTGTGTTGTCATAATGCAAAACGACCCCACTGTAAAAGCTTCACCAATTTAATCAAATCAAAAAGATTAACTGAAAAAAATACAGAATTAATGAAAATACTGGAGCATAAAAACCAGCAAAGAAAAAGGCAGAAGCCAAAGTCTGGTAGCACTGCATCTCTGTACTGAAACGACAGGGATTGTGTGGGATAAACCAGCCACCCCGTCAGCTGCTTCCCATTCAGCCTGTTTGTTTTGCACAAACATTCTTTTCACTGCTAAATAAACCAGATTCATTTATGAGGGTTTATTTATAAGGGCACTTGAAGGAAAAATAATTTAATTAATAGCACAATGAGGAGATTGTGCATTTCCACATTTCCATGTATTCATATCATGCACAGCACCAGGAAAAAATATAATAGCAAAGAGAGACTGTCAAGAAGGCGCTGTAAGAGCATTCCCACAAGAACAGAACGATGTGCGACAATGGAGAACCACACCAAGCAGAAAATGAATCCCCCATGCTGCCTCTTCCTCTGCCCATCTGTTTCTCTCATCATATAGTAAGCTTATTCTCTGATATCTCAGTCACATTGAAAGATAGATAAAAATCAAATTCGACCACCTGTCTTATTGAATTTACAGGCGTCTACAGTAACAAATCACCAACATATCAGTGCCAGACAAAAAAGATTAGCTTCTTCCCCTTGTGAAACAATTTACCTTCAAGATGATGTAGTGGCCAGGTTTGTTACAAAAACTAGACTGAAATGCAAAAAAACAAAGAATATCTACTATTATGAACTGTGGGATATGACGATCTGTGAAAAGAGGACCTTCATCTTCATGGTTTCAATAATAACCATGTGGTTAGGGTTATCTGACTATCATTGATTAAACAGTGGCCCCACTTGTTAAGTCAAATATTTTGTTGGCCCCAGATTCTCACTAAGTAAACTTTGTAGCTCTCACTTCCTCCTTTGTGCCATTCATAATTACTATTGACACTAGAGGCACTACAATAAAATAGGTTTCCTAGCCATATGTACCATTTTGTTCTAAAACAGTTTCTAGAAATTTTGTTAAAATGTAAAATTATGTGCATGTCCATCTACAACATATTAGTTGCTGGATTATTATGTTAGTCAAACAGTCAGATCTGCAGCAGAAGAGGACACAATGACAAAATGAGCAAATACTAAAGACAATACAGTTTCTAAATAAGTTGGCATGCTTTGTCAGGGTTCTGAGTTTTCAGTAAATTATTATTCTTTTGGTTTTGAGAATCATTTGTTTTGAGTTTTGTGTTTTTCTTATAATGGTATCTCCTGGTTGGTTTCTTTATATTTATATTCACTGGTTTCTCATCTAGTTCTGTTCATGGTTATAGTTCTATTCATATGTAACTCCTTGAGTTCTGTGTCTTTAGTCTCTGTCTCCGGTAGTCTTTTGTCTCTTGTGCTTGGTGTTCACTTTTACTTCCTTTAGAGTCATTATGTTAAGTATCCTCAGCTGTGTTCCTACCTGCTACCTTTCCCTTTGTTATCTTGTTAGTGTATAATGTCTGAGTCTCCCCTTGTCCTTTGTCACATCGTCCCTCATGGTTGTTTGTGCCCTTGTCCTGTGTTCCTGGAGTTTTCTGCCATTCTGATTCCCTCCCCTATGTATGTTCTGGTTTTCCTCTATTTTTTGTGAATGACAGCATTAAAGCTGATATTCTAAGTTATACCTGTTTCCAGAGTCGTGCATTTGGGTGCACAACCTGCCTGCCACACAGCCGACACTTGACATGCTGCGTTTAAAGGTCAATTTAAAAGCAGAATACAGTAACTTGCAAATTATTTAAACCCCATATTTTCTGAAGTTTTGTGTGTTGGCACTGCAGTAACTATGGACTATCAAAGCTTTTAAAACAATGTTTTTGGGGTAATTTTTAGTCCTTCACAACAGGTACTTACTTACCAGCATAAGAGGAACCTCTGAGTGACGTAATTGTACAGTGACTGATCTAGATGAAAGTGCACATTGGTGCGTAAGCACCAGTTAACTCTAAACATGGAACAAAACATAGAGTAATGGAGCAACAGTGACATTTAGACTTTACTGAGACCAATGTGACTGAGGAAATACAGCGAAACTTTCACTACACTCTTTCAAACTGCTACCTTAGGCATTCACACACAGCAAAGAATTAAAAGAAGAAGAATAAACAGAAATAGGATTGCAAGAAAGTAAAAGTCCACACTGACTGTCTGTGTATGTAAAGAGCTGCTCCAACACAGCTCCACTGTCCATCTGGGCAACACAATAGATAGTTCTACACATTAAATTGCAAACCCCTCTTCCCCCTCCCTCTCTGTTGACCCTTTTTACATTGTTCTCCAAGGTCTTCACAATCAGGGGACAAACATTAATCATCCTGTCACAAATCAAAAACTATTTACAATAAAAAAAATCTCCAAAGCAAGAGGTTAGGGTTCAGAGCTAGGGTTGGGGTCACCACTGATGATAAGTTAGACCTCAGAGGATTAACAGCTTTTCTGGCAGATAACATGCCTTTCCAACTCAACAAAAAACCATGACACACAACACACACACAGCTCCAATCACAATATCCTCCATCTTGTTGTTGCCAGTTTCCTATTGTGTCATTTTAGAATTCCTATTGGCAGTGGCAGTGGACATGCAAAAAGAAAAAGGCTGGGAGAATCCCCAGTGGCCAGTTACCCTAAAGTGTCTCTAGGACCAAAGAGTCTCTTGGACTCTGAATCCAGCTGGAGAAGGTACACAATAACTGGCACTGTACTGTACATTGTGTTACCAGCTACCACATTGTGCTTACTTCCATTTATGAGGAGCTGTGTTTGTGTGAGTTATCATTTAATGACTGAGGTTGTCAAGAGCATGTAATTAGTAATTAAAAAATTAACAGCCACAGACAGACAGAACCAATTAGGTAATGTGGTTCATGAAAGTAGAATTACAAGCACTGGAAATCTCAAAGTGCACACTATCACTATCAGCATGGGCCTGACATAAACAGAAAAATTACACACAATTTTTTACCTTTCCACAAATTTATCTGGACATATGTTACTCATTCGGTTTCACCTTGCAAGTGTTTTTAATTTTTCCTCAAGGTACTTGCTGACGAGCTGGCCCTGACAGTTCAACTGAGTGCAATTTAAGAAAACGCATCTTAACAGAAAAGCAGGGGAAGAAAAACATCAAGCTGACAACACGTAAGCTGAAAAGTGTACAAACAACAAAATACAGAAAAAAACAGCACATTCCTGACATCAAACAGAGCACAGCAAATTGAAATTAGTTCCAGAAACATCAGGGTTTGGCTGTGTTTTAGGCACATGCTCAACAGGCACGTTTTTACAAACTGCAAGTGGTTACTTTTCTAATCAAGTCTCATACATATGTTTTGGCTGTACAGTTCTTTTATTTACAGTTAGATTCAGGCAGACAGATTTGCCTCTAGTAAATAGTTTAGGGAAATCAAATCTCTTACTTCCTGGAAATGAGTCAAAGTGAGGGCAAATTCAGACCGTCAGTTATTAACTTCCATTTTTATCTTCAGTTTGTCTGATAACAGGCTATATTTGCAGTGTGTTTCAGATTAGGATTGTGGTTTCTGTTTCTGATGTCATTATTTCCTTTCTGTGTTTGGCTGTTTTCCGTCTTTGCATATCTTCTTTTAAAATCCTACACGTGTTGCCAAATTGGTGAAGACGTTTTCATCATGTGCATGTGTTTTGCAAATTAGAGTACAGTGAAAATTACAGACACTGGTGCGATTGAAAATATGTGAGCCTGAAGATCTCATGTGACTTCCAGCTGATGTTATCAGAACACATTTTCCTTTTTGTGGGGAGTTCCAGGCACTGGCTGTGCAAGCTGCTTCTGTGCACATTACCCTTTTGCTATTTTCAGCTTGTAAACAATGAAATACTCACAAAAACAAGTGTGAGTAATTAATTTTCCCAAGGGGCCACATGAGAAACTGGGATTGTTGTGGAGGGTCACACCATAAGCTGAACTGAATAGCAACCTTATTGGTGCAGCCCTCCAGAACAGTCCCATTCCTAGTTTCTCATGCGGCCCCTTGGAAAATTAATTGCCCACCCCCATTCTAGGTCAGCATGTCTGTGAGTCTGTCACCATTTGATGATATCGTCAGTATGACTCAGCTGCTGTCATTGACGCAAAGCAAGGACAGCTCTTCTCTGTGTATTAAAACTTATTTGACTTTAAGTTGGTCATTGAAGGTATTGTTGGTACAGTGTATTTTCTGAATTCTAAGCTTTGTTCCTGTTAATGAAGGATACGTTTTCTCTTGATGCATGCTCAATAATCCAAATAATCCAGGTAAAAGAATCCCAAAAAGTTGAATCTGTTCATCTGGACGTAGCGTTTTTTAGTGGGAGAAACATTTCGTCACCAACTGGTAACTTCTTCAGTCTCAGCTGACTGCAGGCTTCCCCAACCTTATAAACAGTACATTGCATAATGACCGAAACCAGCACCATTGACTAACAATGGGCCATGAGGTCAGTTTCATGATCAATAGTATGTATTACTATTATTAGTATGTAATAGTATCAGTATTTAAGGTTTGACTCTCATCATCCACTGGAGCACAAACTGGGTGTCATCAGGACGCTACAACACAGAGCAAACACCATCCCCACAGACACAGTGGCCAGGGAAGCAGAAGAACATCATATCAAAAAGGCCCTGAGTAAATGTGGTTATCCCAGCTGGACATTTGTCAAAGCTGGGAAGGCACCTAAAGAAGG